>JAXQQM020083295.1:0-20115 GCA_034641835.2 Pinus albicaulis
AAAAATATAATCATTAGAAGAGATGTAAAACTTGATGAAAATATCGGCCTACGGAGCCTAGTTTTGCGGGTGTGCCACCTTTGGCCTGTGAGCTTGATTTGGCATATTTGCCACCTCTATTTATCTCTTGTATTTTTGATAGCATTCCTTCTAGTTTGGATGATGACAGCGAGGGATTCCAATATGGGTATGCTCTACTCAGGATGCAGCAGATTCTCTTACAAGTGACCCTCCATATCAATGTCATACACGTTCTCAGTTCGAAATAGCCTCTTCCTTATTGGCTCAAGTTCCAGAAAATCTTGATCTAGACACCTTTGAAGAAGCTTCAAGTCATCCAAATTGGGATGAAGCTATGAATTAATAATATTGCTCCTTATTGGCAAACAATACTTGGGATCTTATTCCTCTTCCAAAGAGACGAAAACTTGTCAGATCCAAATGGGCTTACAAAACAAATTTTGGACCAGATGGAAAATTGGATAAAAATAAAGCTCGTCTTGTTGCTAAAGGATTTTCACAAGTTGAAGGAATTGACTATACTTAAACCTTCTCCCCTGTTGCAAAAATGAATTTTATCCGCCTTGTTCTTTCCCTTGTTGCCTCCATTAAATGGGAAGTCCATCAGATGGATTTAACATCCATCTTCTTACATGGATATTTGCATGAATAATCTACATGGAACGACCCCCTGGCTTTATCCAAAACAACTCTAGCCTTGTTTTTCGCCTTAGGAAGTCTCTCTATGGTCTCAAACATGCTCCTTGGGCTTGGTATGCCAAAATGGATAGCTTTCTCTTAGATAATGGCTTTTCTAGGTGTCATTCAAACAACATTGTCTACACCAAGAAAGTGGGTAAGTCCTTCATCATCCTTGTTCTTTATGTTGGTGATCTTATCCTTACTGGTAGTGATCCCAACCTTATAAAGCATGTGAATTCTAGCCTCAAAAAGAAGTTTGAAATGACATATTTAGGACACTTACATTATTTCCTTGGTCTTCAAGTCTTGAAATCCAAAGAAGGTATTACCCTTTCTCAGTCTAAGTATGCCTGTGATCTTCTACGCCACTTTCACATGGAAGACTGTAAGTCAGCCCCTTCTCCATTTCAATCTGGAGTCAAGATTTCAGTCACTTGTACTACCCCTAAAGTTGATGCTACCTTATACCGTCAACTTGTTGGTAAGGCTTATGTATCTAACCAATACTTGTCCTGACCTTTCCTTTGTACGTTGGTCTTGTTGCTTGGTTGTACGACCTCATGAAATTCACTAGAAAGCGGCTAAAAGAGAATAATTCGATATATTCGGGGACATTTCGGTTGAGTTCATTACGGTGCGGAGAATCTCTCCCTTATTGATTTTTTTCATTGATTACGCGATTAGGTTGGTGACCACGATGATCGAAAGTCTACTGTAGGTTATGTATTCACTCTTGGTTAGGGACCTATTACATGGTCTTGTAAGAAATAAGTG
The DNA here is from genome assembly GCA_034641835.2 of Pinus albicaulis. Taxonomy (NCBI): domain Eukaryota; kingdom Viridiplantae; phylum Streptophyta; class Pinopsida; order Pinales; family Pinaceae; genus Pinus; species Pinus albicaulis. Next base: position 1,477 of record JAXQQM020083295.1, read on the forward strand.
CCATCTCTCTTTGCCAGCGAGAAGAAAGTATCATGGTGCAGTGAAGCTAGCAAGGCCACAGCCGTGGATCTGACCAAATTTGGTCTTCATAATGACAACTCAACTACACTTTGGGGTGATAATTAGAGTGCCATTCGTATGAAAGATCGACTAAGCATCAATGTATGAAACAAATTGAGCTTCATATACACTTCATCAGAAAGCTCATTCATGATTGTGTTCTTGAAGTGCATTATTGTTCAACCAATGATCAAGTTGTCGATATCTTTACAAAGGCTCTCAAGAAGCAAATTTTACCAAACTTCGATCTATGCTTGGAGTTCAAGAAAGTTATCATTAAAGGGGAATAGGCTCTAATGCCTCCTTCATTCTCCTATTGTGTCACCTTTGTAAATCCTTCAATCCTATCACAAGTTGTTCTTAAGGGGGGATGTTATGATATTTCGACACATAGGAAATAGTCTCCTTTTGTGTCACCTTTGTAAAGCCTTCAATCCTATCCCAAGTTGTTCTTAAGGGGGGATGTTAGGATATTATGACACATAGGAAATAGTTAAGTATAACTTGGTCTAGCGTAGAGTTAGGTAACGTGTTTCTTTACTATGTACATTGTAACTTATAATCGTGATCATGATGTGTGATGATCGAGCAGTTGACTCTCTCTAAATTATTCTGAGCACTTGATCTATGGCTTAACACCCAATTGGTCCATGATCTCTATTTAAAGAGAATGGAGGGTCATTTTTTCGATAACCGTTTATGAGAGAAGCTTATGTAAATTATCTTTCTTTATATTAATAAATTTCTTGAAGTGGTCACATTGGCTTAGGTCGTGGAATGTTTCCCTCTTCGAGGGTTTTAACCACGTCAAATATAGGTGTATTGATTTGTGATTTGTTTGTGAGTAGTGACCTTTGGTGTTTGATCTAAGGAACTTACCATGTAAATTCCTACAAAGACACCAATTGCCCAGCTCCTCATCCTCCCTACTCTTCCTCCATTTTCCCTGACAGAGGCAAACATATCATCACTATCATTTCTTACCTCCTTGGATATTACTCTGACTAGTGGGTAGATGAGCCAATCATAGGTTTCCTTTCTATTTTCTTTGTAGATTCTAAGCCATCTATCCTCTTCAAATTTAGCCAATTCCTAGCAGATGCTATCCATGACCAATTTTTCAGATTTCAAAGAGAAGAGGCATTTAATTATGCCTCTCTTCTAGTTTATATGTTTTTATATTTCCAGGGAGACAGATTTAAATTTGCAATGCAGAAATTGGATGATGATGGCAATCATTTCATAAGTCATAATGGACTACCAAACTACCATAGTGATGAAAGAGCGAGAAGGAATTCACGTACAAGCAGTTCATTGAAGCTGTTTGTACATCCAAAATGAGTCTTCTCAATAGTACACCCGAGCCAAGAGTCGGTAGAGGATATCAAAAATATTTTACGGCTATTATCATGTTGGGTCTTAATTTGATTATCTTGTTTATTTTGTATTCACAGCATTGGCCCTGTACCTTAATGGGGCGCTTAATCTTAGTAATTAAACGGCAGCAGGGAGTCGGAAATTGCATTTGCAACTTTATGGATCCCCCCTCTAGTGGGGGGTTCCGGGGGCAGCGCCCCCGAAGCTAAAAACATATGTAAAATTGACTTGTAAAAGTATAGTAATTTCTAGTCAACTTGGGTCATTCATTGGAAGATGATCTGACAGTAGAATTTATGTTTAGTTTAGGGTTTTTTTCCCTAGAAGGAAACCCCTCACTTGTATGAGGGTATTGTATTGCAGCTATGTATTGTATCTGTATTCTCAAAGCGAGAAACAAATAGGAAATTTGTGAGAAGACGAGAGGGGATATTACAACGGATAAACTGAGTTTGTCTCTTCATTTTCTTGGATAATAGAAAGGAAGGAATGGCTGTTCGGGGTGGACGTAGCCCAAACTGGGTGAACCACGTATATCTGTGTCTCTCTGGTTTTATGTGTTTTGTGTGCTTGTATTTTCCGCATATTTTATGTGTTGCATTGCTTTGTAATATATAATTTTCTAACCATCCCAGTATAACGCCAGCCGAAGATCTATTTGGGTGATAAACTCAGGAAAGAAGAGGGTTCTTGGTTGAGTGGGATAAATGGCGGAAGATGGTAAATTTAGGGTCGAGAAATTTGTGGCCAAAACTTCCCATTTTATGGAAGATCTAGATGGAAGATTTTACGTATCAAAAGATCTGTACCTACCATTGTGGAAAAAAAAACAAACATTATAGCTGGATACAGAATGGGAGATTCTCGATAGAAAGGCACTCGGAACAGTACGGTTGTGTCTTGCGGCGTCAGTCGCCTTCAATATTTCGAAGGAAACAACAACAGAGGGTTTGATGCAGACGCTGGCGAAACTGTATGAAAAGCCCTCGGCCTCAAACAAGGTATTTCTTATGAAACGACTATTTAATATGAAGATGTTAGAAGGTGGATCTGTTGTAGACCATTTAAATGAATTTAATACAGTTACCAGTCAGTTAAGTTCTGTAGGGGTAAACTTTGATGATGAAGTTAGAGCTCTGTTATTCTTGTGCTCATTACCAGAAAGCTGGAATGGTTTAGTTATGGCCATTAGTAGCTATGTCTCTGGATCTAGTACTTTAAAGTTTGATGATGTTGTTAGTGCTATCCTTAACGAGATGCGAAAACGGTGGGGACATCGGGGTAATGCTGATCACCGAGTCTACAGGAAGAAGAATGGAAAGAGGAAAGAGTTCGGGATATCACAGTAAATCAAGAAAAGGCAGATCCAAGTCCAGATCAGGAATAGTGTGCTGGAATTGTGCAAAGAAAGGACACCTAAAGAAACACTGTAGATCTCGGAAGGGAAAAGAAGGAGACACACAACAAGAAAACAATCATGAAGCAAATGTGACAAGTGATGTGTTACAAGATGCTTTGATTCTCTTTCAAAATATTCTTGATTCATGGGTGGAGATTCAAAGGGCCTCATTCCATGCCACACTTGATAAGAAATATTTTCATGACTATGTTAGGAGATTTTGGACAAGTTCGTTTGGGTGATGATAAACCACGTAAAATTGTTGGAATGGGTAAGTTCTTGTAAAAAAACGAATAAGAGCAATGGCTATTAAAGGTAAGGCATGTTCCGAGATCGAAGAAAAATATATGATTTCAACGGGCGATTAGGCGGTGAAGGTTGTGTGACAACTTTCACAGATAAAACTTGGAAGGTCACCAAAGGAGCTCTGGTAATAGCAAAAGGAGAAAAGGTTGGTACATTGTATTTATGCAATGGTATTTCTAACTTTGTTAATGCTTTAACTTCTAATGGAGCAGATGCAGCATTATGGCATCATAGGCTCGGACACATGAGTGAGAAGGGGATAAATATTCTTCACTCAAGAAATTTGTTGCAAGGTTTGAAGAATGTTGATTTGGGTTTCTGTGAGAATTGTATTTATGGAAAACGGAAGAGAGTCAGATTTCTCATAGTTGGGAAAGAAAAGAAAACTGAAAAATTAGAGCTTGTGCATATAGATGTATGGGCACCTGCTCAGGTATCATCTCTCGGTGGCTCTCATTATTATGTTAATTTTATTTATTATGCAACTATAAAAACTTGGATTTATTGTATTCAGAATAAATCTGATGTATTTGATACTTTCAGGAAATGGAAAGCTTTGGTTGCTTTTGAGACAGGAAAGAAGTTGAAGTGTCTCAGATCAGACAATGGAGGTGAATATTGCAGCAAAGAGTTTGATAAGTACGGTTCATAGCAAGGAATTCGCAGGGAGAAGACAGTTCCAAGAACACCACAAGAAAATGGTGTGTCAGAAAGGATGAAAAAAACAATCATGGAGCGTGCAAGGTGCATGAGATTGCATGTAGGACTAACTTCACAATTTTGGGTAGATGTTGTGGATACTGTTGTTTATCTAATAAACAGAGGGCCTTCAAGTTCCTTGGATGGTGGTATTCCAGAGGAAGCATGGACAAGTAAAAAGGTAAACTACTCTTTTTTAAAGCCTTTTCGCTGTGAGGCCTTTGTCCATATTAATAAAGAAAATAGAAGAAAGCTTGAGGAAAAATCAAATAAATGTACCTTTATTGGATAAGATGTTAATGATTTTGGTTATTTCTTATATGATTATGAAAATCACAAAATCATTAGGAGCAGAGATGTAATATTCAATGAAAAGGCCTTGTATAAGAATCAATTGCAGGAAAAGAAACAGGAAAAATAAAATAAAGAATACACAGTTCTTGATGAGATCACGGAAAAAGTAAAGGTGCCTGAAAATAATAATAATCAACAGCCACAACCACAACAACCACCACAACAGCAACAAGCACCTCAAACACCTGAAAGTGGTGTCAGAAGATCTACCAGGATAAGTAGACCCCCTGAACGATACTCTCCTTCATTATATTATTTATTGTTGACTGATTCTGGTGAACCCGAATGTTATGAAAAAGCAATGCAGGTTGAAACCAAGAAGAAGTGAGAGCTAGCCATGAGAGAAGATATGGACTCCTTAATGCATAACAGACTTGGGACTTAGTCAGGTTTCCTACAAGTAAAACTACATTGCAGAATAAATGGGTTTACAGGCTGAAGGAAGAAGATGGAGGAAAACAGAGGTACAAAGCTAGACTTGCGGTGAAGGGGTTTGCACAGAAGAAAGGTATTGATTTTGATGAAATATTTTCTCTTGTTGTTAAGATGACTTCAATCAGAACTATTTTGAGTCTTGTAGTAGCGGAAGATTTGCATCTTGAACAGTTAGATGTAAAGATAACATTTCTCCATGGATATTTGGAGGAAGAGATATATATGCAACAACCAGAAGGATATGAGGTCAAAGGGAAAGAAAAATTAGTGTGCAGGTTAAAGAAGAGCTTGTATGGCTTAAAACAGGCTCCAAGGCAGTGGTATCTAAAATTTGACAATTTTATGTCTGAACAAGGTTATACTAGATGTCACTCTTATCATTGTGTTTATCTGAAAAAACAAAATGATGGCAGCTATATTATATTGTTATTGTATGTAGATGACATGCTTGTTGCAGGGTCTAACATGCAGGAAATAAATGTGCTCAAAAGAAATTTGGCAAATTCATTTGCAATGAAGGATTTGGGAGTTGCAAAACAAATCCTTGGTATGAGAATAACTAGAGACAGGAAAAAAACGCAAATTAACATTGTCTCAGAATGAGTACATACAAAAGGTGTTGAAAATATTTAATATGCAGAATGCAAAACCAATTAGTACACCTTTTGCTAGCCATTTCAAACTTAGTAAGGAGATGTGCCCCAAGACCCAAGAATAAATTGATTATATGTCTAAAGTTCCATATGCATTAGTAGTTGGACGCTTAATGTATGCAATGGTCTGCACAAGGCCTGATATTGCACATGCAGGGGGAGTTGTAAGCAGGTACATGAACAATCCAGGAAAAGAACATTGGATGGCAGTAAAATGGATTCTCAGATATTTGAGAGGTACCACAAATCAAACATTATGCTTTGGTGGTTCAAATATTTCTCTACAGGGATATGTTGATGCAGATATGGCAGGTGACAGAGATAACATGATGAGCACTACAGGATATGTATTTACTGTAGGTGGAACAACTGCCAGTTGGGTTTCAAAAATCCAAAGTGTTGTTGCACTTTCAACAACAGAAGTAGAGTATGTTGCTGTTATAGAGGCTAGTAAAGAAATGATTTGGTTACAAAGGTTTATGGATGAATTGGGTAAGAAGCATGATATGGACACGTTATACAGTGATATCCAAAGTGCCATTCATCTTGCAAAGAACTCAACATTTCATTCTAGAACTAAACACATACAGCTCAAGTACCATTTCATACAGTCAGTATTGGAAGATGGACAGTTGAAGCTTGAAAAGATGCACACTAGCCAGAATCCTACAGATATGCTAACAAAAGTTGTAACCAAGGAGAAACTGAGATGATGCTCAGTTTCAATTGGTCTTCAAGGATGATGATGAAGATGAGAAGCAATCAAGTCCAAAGAGGAGTCATTGTCCAGCAAATGAAGCAGCGGTGGAGTTGCTACGATCAGTCTCCAAGTGGGAGATTGTTGGGTGTGGAGCCTGATTATCTTGTTTATTTTGTATCATAGCATTGGACCCCTGTACCTTAATGGGGCGGCAACACCACCATAATTAAACGTTGCCTGGGGTTTCAGGGGGGTGGCTGCGACTTTATGGAGTCCCCCCTAGCGGGGGGTTTCGGGGGCAACGCCCTCGAAGCAAAAAACAGATGTAAAATTGCCTTGTGAAAGTATAGTAATTTCTAGTCAATCTGGGCCGTTCATTAGGCGGATGATCTGACGGTAGAAGTTATGTTTAGTTTAGGGTTTTTTGCCCTAGAAGGCAACCCCTCGCTTGTATGAGGGTATTGTATTATGGTTGTGTATTGTATGTGTATTCTCAAAGTGAGAAACAGACAGGGAGACTATGAGAGAGAATAGAGGATATTACAACAGATCAGTTGTAGGTTGTGTCTCTTCATTTTGTTGGATAATAGAAAGGAAGGACTGGCTTTTCAGGGTGGACGTAGCCCAAACTGGGTGAACCACGTATATTTGTGTCTCTCTGGTTTTATGTGTTTTTTGTGCTTGTGTTTTCCGCATATTTTATGTGTTGCATTGCTCTGTAATATATAATTTTCTAACATATCAGATCAAACAAAAAAAAGTGACTAGTATTTATACCAGAACTATATTGAGTTTCAGAGGATTTATGGCTGTGAGCATGCTCCCTACAAGCTCCCAAAATTCCTCCCAATGAGGACTTTTTGTTTAGAATACATCAAGAAAATGTTGAATGCTCATGAAGTCCACTTTGTGTCAGCAAAGAAGAAGTCAAAATTCAGAATTAAAACACAAATAGGACCATTTATTTGAAACATCAGGACACCAGGGGAAGAAGCAGACATAATGTTAAAGGAAATGAAGTCTATCCTCAGTTTCACCTGGTCCTATGATCTATTAGGAACCATCTCAAAACTAAGGGTAGAAAACAAGTCTACTCCTTACATTCATACACAGGCCAGAAATAGAGAAGTATATGAACCAAATGGAGTGGACTAAAAACACTCTGCAAGAGGCCGAGGAGCAATTAGTCTCTACTACTACATCACAGACTCTTATCCCACAGGGGAAAGTAGGAAAAATAATGAGGGAAGAAGAGTCACGTTTAGTGACTGAAACTTCTAGCAAGGAATTCAAGATTATGTACAGGAAGAGAACCAAACTCAATCCTAAAGTTAACCCAATTAAAGATTTAGAATAGGAGGTCATCATAATCACCAAGGAGACACCTACCTCTTCACAAGTGGGTGGCCAAATTACTCTCTCCCCTACTACTTCAACAACTTCACAGGATCGTCAACAGGCCATTCAGACAAGTAAAGTTGTCATAGGAGAGAAAGAGAAGACAATATTTGATACATTCAGGGAAATCAAGTTGAAGAATGAAATCTTAAAGAATAGCACCTACAATCAATTCTGGAAGCAGACTTCCAGTTCTCAGAGTAGACTGTTGTCAGGATTTGACACTGAGTAAGGCAAAATGCAAATGGCCTTTCTAGAGGCACAGATTTCACAGCCCAAGACAACAACAGATTACAAGAAGACTTCATTTGAGTTTGACATCAAAGACATCCATCCCATTGATCAAATGGAGATGCACAAGCAAGCAGGTGAAATGATTTCATCTACATTGACTAATACAATTATGAGTTTGAACATAGTTACCGATCAAACGGGAACTATTACCTCAAAACGAGAACTCTAACAATAAAAACATCAAAAAACCATGAAAAAACAAGCCGGAAACGAAAAGTTGTATTCTGGAATAACCTTTTTTTTTTTTGGGTAAATTTTCAACATTTTTTAAAAATGGAAGAAAAAGCCAAATTTTTTTGGTGCAAAAAACACTCTGAAAACGAAAAGTTGTATTGTGGAATAACCTCTCTTTTTTTGGGGGTAAATTTTCAACATTTTTAAAAATAGATGTAAAAAATAATTTTTTTGTTATTAAAAAAGCAGCCCGAAAATGAAAAGTTTTGAAACAAAAATTTTAGAATAATAAAAATTTATATTAAAAAAAAAAGAAAAAGAAAAAAGAAAAAAACATTTTAAAATAATTCAAAAAAAAAATTCATTACATTTTTTAATTAAAAAAATTTTAAAATTAAAAAAAAAAATTTAAGAGAAAAAATTAATAAATAAATAAATAAAAATCATTTTAAAAATTAAAATTTAAAAATATATTAAAAGTTAAAAAATTAAGAAAAAAAACAAAATAAAAATATTAAATTAGAAAAACAAATAAATTTTAAAAACTAAAATAAAATTAAAATATACAAAGTTAAAAATAAAAATAATAATAATAATAATAATAATTAAAAATGAAAAATAAAATAAAATAAAAATATTAAACTAAAAAAATTATTAAAAAATAAATAAATTTTAAAAAATTAACTAAATTTAAACTATAAAAATAAATTATATGTGTATATTAAATTAAATTAAAATATATATTCTACATCTTATTAAATTAAAAAAAAAAATATTAATCTTAAAAGAAAAAAAAAATGAATAAATAAATAAATTTAAAAAAATAGAAAAAAATCAAAAAAAGAAAAACACTTTTAACATGAAAATTTAAAAAAGTTAAAAAAATAATAAATAAATAAAAAATATTAAGTAAAAAAAAAAATTAATTTTTTTTTTTTTTTTTTATAAATAAAGTTAATTAAAAATATGAAAAATTAATTTAAATAGAAAATATTAAATTTAATGTAATTAAAAAAAAACTAAATATGAAATTTAAATAAATTAACAAAATTTATTAAATTTTATTAAATTAAATTAAAAAATTAATATTAAATTTAATAAAATTAAATTAAAAAACAAATATGAAATATAATAAATAACAATAAAAATTAAAAAAGAATATTAAAAACAAAAAAATTATTAAAATTTAATAAAAAGTAAAAAAAATCGAATTAAAAACAAATTATTTATTTGCGTCGCTCACGTTGTGACAGGGGTCGGCCGCTGGGTGGGCGGGGGGCTGTTTGTAGCCTCCCCGCCCGCCCAACGACCGATCCCCGCTGCCACCTGGGCGGGAGGTCGATTCCCGGAAGCGACCTTCCCAAGTCGATTATGGGAATCGACCTCCCCAGGTCAATTCTGGGAATCGACTTCCCCAGGTCAATTTTGGGAATTTCCATCCCTAAGTCGATTCCCGGAATCGAACTCCCCAGGTCGATTCCCGGAATCGACCTCCCCAGGTCGATTCCCGGAATCGACCTCCCGAGGCCGATTCCGGGAATCGGCCTCCCCAGGCCGATTCCCGAAATCGACCTCCCAAGGCCGATTCCCGAAATCGACCTCCCCACGTCGATTCCCGGAATCGACCTGCCCATGTTGATTCCCGGAATCAACTTCCTCAAGGTCGAATCTAGGAATCGACCTCCCGATGCCATCTGGGTGGCGCAATTAAATTTATATTTTTTTTAATTCGATTTTTATTTATTTATGAAATTTTAATAATTTTTTTTTGTTTTTAATAAATTTTTTAAACTTTTTATTATGTATTATATTTCATATTTGTTTTTTTAATTTAATTTAATATTTTATTCTAATTTAAAAAATAAAAATAAAAATAAAAAATATTATTATTACTAAATTTAATATTTTAAAGTTTTTTTTTCATTTATTTATTAAATTTATTAAATTTTAATTTGAAAAATGTTTTTTATTTTTATTTTTATTTTTTTATTTTTAAAATTTTTAAATGGTTCAAGTTTTAAAAACAATTAGATTTTTTTTTTTTTTTTTAAATGTTTTTTCTCATTGGTTTTTGTTTTTTAATCTTAATTTTTTATTTTAAAATTTCTATTTTAATTTTATTTATTTTTTAAATTTTTTTTCAATTAATGTTTTATTATTTTAAACATTTTTATTTTTATTTTCTTATTAATTTTTTTCTAATTATATATATATATATATATATATATAACTTGGAAAAATTTATTTTTGATGTTTTTTTTTTGTTTTTTAGTTCAGTTTTTGTTTTTTTTCTTTAAATTATGTGTTTTTTTGGAAAATTTCTCCATTTTTTTATTTAATTTTCGTAATTTTTTGTTTTTTGTTGTTGTATTTATTTATTTTTGTTTAAATTTTTTTTTCTTCTAAATTTAGCTAAATTCTATTACTGAAACATAATGTACAATGAGGCACTGGCCTCAGCTGTTCCTAGCCATGATACTTGGCATATATCATCCGAGACATGTAAGCGACTGCCCATAAATGGGAAACCAGTCGAGTCCAAAAGAGAAGAGCCACCCTCGTAGGGGAAACCGGCATAAGTTCAAGAAAGACTGATATGTTTCCAAAAAAACTAGTTATTGTTTCCAAAAAGACAAGAAAGAACCCAAGAAAATGAGATCTGAGAACCTGTTTCCAAAAGAAGCTGGTAGAATTAGCAGTCATGAGGAGGAGTTGGATGTTATTCAACAATACGGCAACTGTAGGCATCCTGTGCATCCACAATTTCCTGTTCTCGTTCATCACCAGCAGTCCGAGGTTGCTCAACAAAGTCAACCACCGCGGTGCCTATGCCAATGTGACCCTAGTGACTTGTGCATGTAGAGGGCTCATTCTGAACTGCATGGTGAGGCTCTTCCTGATGAAAACCTGGAGAAGCAGCTTGCGCAACCTCCTGAAAGCTGACAGAGATGGTAGCTTTGATGATGGGTCGATTCATGGTGCATTTGTAGGTGAATTGAGCAGTGAATGGAGAGGACTGTGAGTTGGAAGGGCCAGAATGCTGGGAATGTTGGGAAAAAAAGTTGGTGGAACGGATTCTACCTCTACCACTTCTCGTATCAGGATAACGCGGAGTGAAGTACTCAGAAGAGGGCGAGGCGGTGGCACTTGAGCCAGAAGCAGGCGACTGAGAAGAAGGCGAGGAGCGAGGCAGTGTTCCTCTGTTGTTGCCTTGTCTGCATCTCATTCTATGACGCAGCCTTGGCATTTCTTCACGGGGAGGAGAGAATAGATAATGCTGAGTGGAGAATGCGGAGGACTGGTTGCTGCTGAAGACAGCAGAGGGCGCAATGGAGGCAGCAAGGGTCGAATTGAGGCTGAGAGGGTAGAATGCACTCTGAGAGAAGTGGAAGTCAGCGCCAAACTCAACACAGCTGAGAATTGGGCAGCGTTTGCCAGTGGAAGTGCGAAGAAAGGAATTCTCAGCCTGCAGAGGGCAATTGTGCTGGAGGGGTGGAGGAATAAACTCAAGAGCAGGCCTGGAGGCTTCTGGAGGAGCCGTTACAAGGTAAAGAAGAAATTGAACAACGAGCCGCATTGAAGGCGAATTCATTTGGAATGTTAATGCAATGTTACGGGTAGATAAATGGCAGCACCACTTGCCACCTTCAACATGCCTCAATGGAATAGAAATTCCCATCCGCATGATTCGCATTTATATCACCCGCAGCTGGGATTTTTGTTCAAATTTTTTATTTTTACAAGTTAATTTGTTTTATTTTTACATTTTTATTGGTTTTTTTTATTATTTATATATATTTTTTTATATTTGAGTTTTTTTTGTCATGTTTTTCTTATTTTATTTTTATGTTTTATTAACAACATGAAAATTACCAGTCTAAAAAAATGGTTGATGTTGCATCAACACTTTTCAAAATCAGCATGAAAATCACCACTCTAAAAAAATTGGTTGATGATGCATCAACACTTTTCAAAATTGGCATGAAAATCACTAACATTTTAAAACAAATGTTCATACTTCATAAATAAAAAAATGTAAGTGTTAAAAATATGCCAAAAAAAAAACGGGGTGATTATGCATCACCACTTTTCAAAATCGGGTGCTTTTTTTGCTACCTCAAGAAAGTAGGTACCAGTTCAGTTACCTATTTGATCGGTAACTATGTTTTTGTCTAAATTGCAAGTTTACTTAGCAAACATTCAGTAACAATTGAAGATGGAGAAAATCTCCTCTCTAGCTAAGGATACAAGAATTAAGTCTTTGGAAGACTTAGTGGTCAGAGTTGGATATGATCCTTCCAACATTAAAGCTAAAGAGGAGATAATAAATAAGAAAAATGTTGACATAGCAGCATAAAGGAAGCTGTTGAAACTGTCAGCCACAAAAGACCCTTTAACCAAGGACATTGAAGAAACAGAGTCTTAGAATTCGGACATGATGAAGCTCATCATGGAGCAAAATTCCCAATTGAGACAAATGAAATCAGAAATGGAGAAAATGATCAAGGAGAAGGAGTAGGTTGATAATCTTTCTATGGTTCCTTTGGAGGTTGTATCTCTTACATCCATCCCCACAGCTACAACTTCTACAACAAGTACAACAAATGGTGTAGAAAAATTAACAAAGGCAGTGCAGAATCTGTCTATCCAGAAAGAGGAAATTAAGAAACTTCAAGATCAAGTTAAACTATTTCAAGACTAGAAATCCAGAAGTGAAAGTTCCCATGCAGTTGAAGCATAGAAATTTATATAAAGGTTGCAAAAGTCAGAGAGAGATTCATCCATTGGACAGACATTGGGCCAAGTCAAAGTAATAATCTAGACAGATATCATTGAATCCATAAATGAAATCTGGCCCTGCATCCAGATTATATTTGAATAGAAGGAATTGATAGAAAAATCTAGTGATGCCATTACAACCACCAAGGAAGAGCTTGGAGATATGCTTACTACATCCAAAAACATCATCAAGTTCTTAAACTCTAAGAACCGATATGAGTTGGATGACTTTGGAGTGGATGACAAAACAGAGACAATTTTAGAAGTGAAGAAGGTTCTTCCTAAGAAGAATATGATTGTTCAACTGGAAGAGAAATGCCATAGCTTAGAGATAGCTGTGAATAGATTCTTCAGTAGGATTGAACCTTTAACAAAGAAGGGTCTGCCATCTCTGTTTGTAATTAATGATAAGTTGATGGCCCAACAAGACTATGTGAAGAAACTAAGTGAGACTGCCAGAGACACAGCCAAAATCTCCAATATCAAAGGCACCATGTCAAGAAAATCATTCTTGAAAGCATTAAGTCATGATATTTTCATCCAGCATGAGGTAAACCACATCTTTGTGGTAAAACCTACTTTTTCCAGATATATTGAAGTGGATGAAATTTACAGAAAGGCCATTAAGTTAACTATCCCAGATGAAGATCGATGGGATAAGTTAAGTGAACTTTAGTAGTAAAGAGTAAATGAGAAAGGTCAACTGCAATCAGCACATCAACTATCACTATAGCCAATGCACCCCACAAATAGGTCTACTCAGCAACTGTTTCCTTAAAAACAGTACCAGTGTTCCAGATCACCTCCATCGAGCCTATTTTTTGTCACAGTTAGAGTTTATTGTTCAATTTAGGCTAATAATACACTTTCTGTTGAGACAACATTAATTGTAATCAGTTTTGTAATATTTTAGTATAAATACTTCACTATTTGAAATACTCTAGGTTGATTTTTGAATATATTTTTCCTATTGCGCAATTGTAATTTCTGTTGGAAATATGATGCAGAGTGTTGTCCTTGATGGCAACCCACTTGATAAAGATGATGGCAACTTACTTGATGAAGTTGTGCTTGATATAATATGTTCTTGATAAAGTAAATCTAATGTATCTACAGTGTGTACAAAAGGCAATGAAGAAAGGAATTCAGCATGTGCTAAATCTTGATGACAAGAGTATGTCTCTAGGCATACGCGGATTTGCCTAGGGGAAGTCGCGTATGCACGCGGTAATAAACGTGCCAAGTCGCGTATGAGCAAAAGCGCTCTTAAAGTGCAAAACCAGGGGTAACCACCATGGTATTGACCCATTGTATTGGGTAATGATTCGTCTAAATGACCCCGTCCAGGAATACCATCGGAAGTAATGTAGTTTTGGGCTCATGGTATTGTTTTGGCTCATGGTATTGAAAAAAGGGTAAACCTATATAAAGAGAAGAAATTCATTGTGCAAATCATGAGTGTGGGTGCAAGATGTCTGAGCTTCAATGAATACTTCTAGGGGAAGTCGCGTATGCACGCGGTAATAAACGTGCCAAGTCGCGTATGAGCAAAAGCGCTCTTAAAGTGCAAAACCAGGGGTAACCACCATGGTATTGACCCATTGTATTGGGTAATGATTCGTCTAAATGACCCCGTCCAGGAATACCATCGGAAGCAATGTGGTTTTGGCTCATGGTATTGAAAAAGTGTAAACCTATATAAGGAGAAGAAATTCATTGTGCAAATCATGAGTGTGGGTGCAAGATGTCGGAGCTTGAATGAATACTTCTCTCTGGAGTATATCTGAATGGAATGGGTTGCAGTTGAATGAAAGATCTGAATGAATGATGCACCGATGAAGGAGTGATGAAGAAGGGGATCTAGATCTGAAATGTACTTGTCTCTGCTAGATTTGTTGATGGAATGATTAGATCTGAGATGAGGCGAACATCTGTCTGAAGTAAAAGGGTAATTCTGAATTGAATCTCTGATCTGAAGAAGTATGCTGCTCTATAATAGTTGAAGATCTATACGCTAGTTCGCCGCAGAGGAAGCGCGTATATACGCGGCTTCGCTGAAGAGAAAGCGCGTATGCGCAATAAAATTAGCTCTGTAATTTGTACTGAAGTATACACGGGTTTATGTGAACGGAAGCGCGTATATACGCGACATCAGAGAAAGGAAAGCGCGTATGCAAACTAGGGTTTGCTGAAGTCTGTGGTAAGAAATGTCTGATCTGTTCTACTGGTTTACTGATATCTGTCAGTGAGTTTTATGTATCTGTTTCAAGGTTGAATGTGCTTAAAAGTATGGAAAGGGTCCAGTTTGAGAATATGATGAAATGTGGCCTGCAAGTGGTGTCCTAAAGGAAGCTTTGGATCCAGTGTGAAAATTGATGAAACGTGGTCCATAGAGGTGATGAGGGTTGTAGCCTTCAGTTAGGGGGTTGTAGCTCCCTTCCAGGTGAGGCTGGTAAACGAGATCAGGGGGTCGTAGCTCCCTTCCAGGAGAGGCTGGTAAACGAGTCAGGGGGTTGGAGCTCCCTTCCAGGAGGGGCTGGTAAACGAGCGCAGGTGGGTGCCTGCGTGCTGGTCAAGTCTGCGCCATCACATATGTTGTAAGATGTTTTCTCTATAATAAAATATTGAAGGCTGAGAAACTGCAGCGGTGGTTTTCTCCCGACTTGGGTTTCCACCTAAAAATCCCGGTGTTCATGTGTGATGCTTTGTGTGATGGTTTATTCTGTTCTTACTGCACATGTTTACTGTTTATAGAACATCTAATGAATGAATGATGGAATGATATAAGTGAAGAATTAATGGCATAATTAAATCTCTGTGTATACGCGAGTTTCATGAAGAATATCCGCGTGTATACGCTAGTTGGCTTCAGCAAAGTAGCGTATGGGTTTTAAAGAGTGAAAAAGTAAAAAGTTTTGAATATGCAATAAATACTGATTCACCCCCCGCTCTTAGTATTTTTCCCAACAATTGGTATCAGAGCAGGTCCTTCTGCAGAAGCTTGATCGCTTGAAGATGATCCGTCGCAATGGGAAGTCATGAAGGAGTATTGTCTATAAAGCCACCTCTACTCAATGGAAGCAATCTGATATTTTAGAAGGTACGAACAAAATCTTATCTGCAAAATCTTGGTTCAAAAGTATGGGCAATCATGAAAGAATGTGAACTAGAATCTAGAGAAGAAAAGGATACTTCTGTGGATACTCTAGAAGATAATAACTTTCTTGAATAAAACACTCAACTCAAAGTAAGCCTAGAATAAAATAACATAATCATAGAGACTCTTGAAAATCAGCGTGAAGCAAGAGAAAAACGCATTGAGGAATTGGAGTGTGAAGTAGTTAGTCTAAGAAAAGATAATGAGAAAGAGAAATCTCTCAATCTTAGATTCGCTAAAGGTTCAGAAACCTTAGATGAGATTATCAAGGTACAACGGTCTCCTCTTATAAAAACAGGTCTTGGATATACTGGGGAATCTTCCCAGACTTCAGCATCAAATTTTCCAAAAGAAGCCACAGCTGGTTCACTACATTCAGCCACTCAGCAAGGGAACAAAGGATCTTTACAGGTAAAGCATGATCATCTCAATTCAAGGAACACTAACAGGGAGATCTTTCAAAGAAGCTACAACCAACAGGTAAATTCTAATAGAAGATTTCATGATCACAGAAATTTCTACTTCAATGGACAATGCTTCTCATGTCACAATTTTGGTCATAAAGTTGTTCAATGTGTTGCATATAAAACCATCATGACAAGAGAAGCAAGAACGAAAGGGATGAATATTGAACCAAAGAAGAACACCTATAACAACTTTTCTCCTCTTCAAAACGAAGTTGAATGTACTTATTGCAATAACTTTGGTCATGAAGAATCTGAATGCAGGAGCAAGGTCCAGCCAAAAGAGCATGTTCCCTCAAGCTCTAAAGTATGGAAAAAGAAAGAAATACCGGTTGAAAATTGTGGGATAGCGTTATTTGCAGAAGGTGAAGAGAATCAATGGTACATTGATAGTGGGTGCTCAAGACACATGACAGGTGACAAAAGCAAACTTCGTACTTATAATGCTCTAGAAAAGGAAAAGAATGTTACATTTGGAAATGATACTCCTGCTGTAATTAAAGGAAAAGGGTCAGTATTTCTAAAAGAAAAAGTGAAGGCTAAAGATGTCATGTATGTGGATGGATTAAGGCATAACCTGTTAAGTGTTAGTCATATGTGTGATCAAGGAGCAGAAGTGGTCTTCAGTTCCAAAGAATGTGTGGTTCGTGATCTTGATACAGGTAAAATCATTATAAAAGGAAAAAGAAATCCAAGCAACCCGTATGTACTAAACGGCATAGATCAATGTTACTTGAGCAAGTCTTCAGAAAATTGGCTATGGCATAGAAGGCTGGGGCATCTGAGTTTCTCTCAAATCAACAAAGCAAGCAGACTTCAAGCTGTTCGTGATCTTCCCAAAGTCAATCTTCCAGAAAGTATCATATGCAAATCTTGTCAATTTGGTAAGCAGACCAGAGTACGTTTTAATGCCAAAGAAGGATCATCAAGTAAGCCTCTTGAACTCATTCATACTGACATCTGTGGACCTATGAGGAAAAAGTCATTACGTGGGGAAGAATACTATATCTTATTTATTGATGACTACTCTAGAATGTGTTGGACCGGGTTCATTAAACACAAAGATCAAGCATTTGAAAAATTTCAGAGCTTCAAAGCTTTGGTAGAAAATGAATTAGATCTAAAAATCAAGTGTCTTAGATCTTATCGAGGAGGAGAATATTCATCAAATGAATTCTTTGAATTTTTTGAACAACATGGCATAAAAAGACAGTTCTCTATAGCGGGCACTCCACAACAAAATGGCGTAGCAGCAAGAATGAATAGAACAATTGTTCAAATGGCTAGAGCTATGCTTGCTGATTCTGGAACTCCTGACATGTTCTGGAGTGAAGCAGCACTTACAGCAGCTAACATTCTCAACAAGGCTCATGTTCGGGTAAATAGTGACAAAACTCCATATGAACTCTGGTATGGTAATTCTCCCACTATGAAGCATTTTAGAGTTTTTGGAAGTAAATGCTTTATCAAAAATAATGATGAAAATCTTGGCAAGTTTGAACCTAGATCAGATGAAGGGATATTTCTTGGTTACTCATCTTCAAGCAAAGCATACACATGTTACAATAAAAGGCTTCGAAAGATTGTTGAATGTATTGATGTTGTTATTGATGAGTCTCCTGCGGCTCCTAAAGAAGAAAAACAAACAACAAAAGAAGATGATAGTGACATATGGCCTTCTACATCAAATGGAAATGATATAGACAGTGGATCCAATGAAGAACCTGAAAATGATCCATCTGAAAAAGCACCATCCAGATATGTTCAAAAGAATCATCCTGAATCTCAAATTTTGGGAGACAAGGAATCACGTGTACGAACAAGGAGAACTCTTGTGGGATCTTCTAGTCATCTAGCACTTCTATCCACAATTGAACCACACAATGTCAATGAAGCTAGCAAATATGAATGTTGGAATCATGCCATGGATGAAGAGCTTGATCAAATTGAAAAAAATGACACTTGGGAATTGGTACCAAGACCACATGATAAAAATGTCATTGGAACTAAATGGATTTTCAAGAACAAGTTAAATGAGAATGGGGATGTGGTAAGAAACAAAGCTAGATTGGTTTGCAAAGGGTATACTCAACAAGAAGGTATAGACTTTGAAGAAACTTTTGCTCCTGTAGCTAGACTTGAAGCCATAAGAATGTTTCTTGCTTTTTCAAGTTATCAACAAATCAAAGTTTATCAAATGGATTTTAAATCTGCTTTTCTTAATGGTGATCTAGAAGAAGAAGTATATATAGAACAACCGGAAGGATTCATTTTGGGAAATGATGAAAATCTTGTTTGTAGACTTAAAAAGGTTCTATATGGTCTCAAACAAGCTCCAAGGGCATGGTATTATCGTCTTGACAAATATCTTCATCAACAAGGATTTTCAA
>JAXQQM020079043.1:0-21497 GCA_034641835.2 Pinus albicaulis
GTATGATTGCCATGGAGTCCAAGTGTTAAAGGCCCTCTCTATACTAATAGGTTTCATCTTTCATGATTGTCTTGGATTGAACTATGGAATATGTTCAAACATTTTTCTTGAGCAAAGGTGTTCCATATTCTTTGAAAAACCAAAAAATCAAAAAATTTAAAAAAAATGTAAAGAGGGTATACCCTAAAAGAAAAATCAAAGGGTAAGAAAAATAAAATGGTCAAAAAAGTGAAAGAAATGAACCCCAAACAAAAAATAGACCAAGGAAAGTGTGCAAATCCAAATGCCACTCCTTTTTACTCTGTTGTAATAAGTCAATTGTGTGCAGCTTGTAAAAATTTTGCCACAATTTATGAATAAGTCAAACTGTTTAAACTTGGCTTAGTCATATTTCAATTTCATGTTATAGATTAGAGAATAAATATCTAGCCAAACAGTTTAATCTTGGCAGATAAGTAGCTAGGTAGAGTGAATAAAAGGTGCTCAACAGTTTAATCTGAGCCCTTGGATGTAATAAAGGTAGAAATAGATAGATTCATCATGTAAAAAGAAAAGATTGATCAGGGTTTGCAAGTCTAAATGCACCCTAATAAAGAAGAGAAAATGGTAGTGTTAAGTAGATAGGGTAGGTAGATGGTGCTGCAAAGTGTTATCCGATGAATGGTGCTGCTACATGTTGGTTAATCATTTACTTTCATCACAAGTACTAAAGCAGGAAATACACTGGAAAATCACAGCAAGCAAAGTCAAATTCATTAACCTCCCTCATCATTTTTCCCCCTCAAGAGTTTTACTAATTTCCCCAAAAAGTACTAAGGTAATTTGAGATCAAAGGGGCTCAAGGCATTTCCTTGACTTCTGGAGGGACCGGACCCTCGGCCTAATGATCAAAAAGACCTAAGCACTTGAGATAATTCATCATTGTTATCTTCCATCTTTAACTTTTTCCTAAGTAAAATTCTATTTTACTTAGGAAAGTGATGCAAAATTTCATAAAAATTCCTCAAAATAACTTGTTATTCTAAGTTTAAGTGTTGAAGACAAAATGTTGCAATTTACTTCACAAGTTATCACTTTCTTAGATGTACAAAAATGTTTTGATTTTCCTTGTCCTTTACCATATTAACATTTAACTCTATTATATTAAATCCCTAGTGAAATACCCTTTCCTAAGTATATAATTCCCTTTTTTATAAATATCCCAAAAACCCATTTATTATAATGTTTACCAAAGTATTATATCCCCGCACATTGAAAATAAAAACCCCGCTTTATAAACCCTTTGGTTAAATATACCTTTATAATATAAATCCCGCCCCTATGGTGAATTAATTGTATTAATTAATTCATCATATAATAAAATATATACGGAAAAATCAGACTTTAGACATACAATACGTATGTTTAATACCAAAAAAATATCAATAAAACTTTGCGAAAGTCTTGTGCCACCGTGGTCCGTCCACGTGGCATTCCACCTAAACAAACCCCCGCCACAACCCCTTTCATTATGCACACAGGATTAATTAAGTCATCTGGACTAATTAATAACTTTATCCGCCTATTAGATTTTCCCCGGGATGATTAAAAAACGATAAAAAGTTTTTAAAAAAAAGCCCGATGGGCCCACACCTCAACCCTCCGCATGTTCCCCCATCTCTTCAGCCGTCGGATCACCCATTCGTGGATCAACGGTCATTATCAATCCCGCTGCCCATCCCTTGTCAGCATGTTAACCAGCGGGGGATGGGTGGTTTTTGAAAAGTCAGACATCCACGGAACGCGTTTCCGTGAATGCCTTCAAGGATTTAATACTAAATTTCCTCATCAAAAGCGCGGGAATTTCATACTACTCTACTGAATGACACGCTATCCAAGACTACTGCGATTGCCAAGTACCTCGAAAAAATAAAAAATACTTTTAACTTGCGAATAAAGCCATTTTTCGTGTTTTTCCTGTTCTTTTCGTTATTCTGAAAACGACAGAGCTCCCGCTGCGATTTTCAAATTTTCACTGTAATTGATCATTTCGCCCCAAAATTCTGCTGCGCTAGTGTTGAAGAACAGTCCCGCCATTGCCTGTTACCTGTTAAAGAACCAGTTTCCGTCTAAAAGCAGGTATTTATCCTTTACGCCCCCGACTGCAAGTAAAACTCAGTTTCCTTTGTTTTTTTCGCTGAAAAAGTGGTTAAAAATCATCACTGAGTCCTCCCTGGAGATTTTAAAACCTGTGAAATTTCTCCCCGAACCTGCAAATTGTTCCAATTTCCTTCATTTCAAGAATACTTCCCGCCCGTGAAGAATGTCCTATTTTCAATCCACAAGAACCAAAATGAGACCTTACAGCCTCTTAATATCACTCCGCCTGAATGTGAATTGACTATAATTGCACGAAAGACTTGCATAGATTTGATGAAAGTCCCTATTGAGCTATTGTCGCTGGCAGACGAATACTTGAGGGCAGATCTACATAGGTCTAGAAACTTCATCTAATCTCCCAAGGTATATCAATTCTTTCCTACCTTATTTTCCCTAAAATCATTCAGCTATAGGCTCATACAAAAACACACCATTGTTCTAATAAGTTTGCTTTAACCTAAACATTACCAACCGGGAAAAGTATCTATGATAAAGTGAGGAATTTATTTCATCTGGAACATGAAATAAAATATCTATTTCCGAATGAGCCCACCTTTTATAAACTTACTGAAGCAGATGAAACTTTAAGAAAGCTCAAAAGAACTATGATACCAGATGATCAATGGTGGAAAGAAATGTTGGAAACTCTATGAAAGTTGTTTTCACGATGAGAATTTATCTTTACTATCAAGTAAATGGTAAAAACAGGAAAACAGATGAAAGAGTATCAGGTGAAAAGGTTAAAGAGTATCCGTGAAAATAAAGAGTGTCCAACAAGCCAAATAAATACTGCAAGGGACAGCACAGAGCCCTATTTTAGCACTTACCTCCAGCACGTCCACGAAGAAAGGAACAACACATCGGCAGTTACACATTATTCTATCCACGAGACCATTTGTCTCTCGTTTGTTTGTAAATAATGCTTTAAGTCAGCCTAGGTTATTGGCTAAGTTAGTGTAAGATTGTTTTAGATTATTTTGTGTATAAATAAACCCTCAAAGAGAGTGTTGAGGGTGGATTCTATTACTCTGCTGTAACATTGAGATTTTCGGAATAAAAGCTTTTAGAGAAATTTACTTGTGGCTTACTGGATGACGATTTAAAGCACTGGACTTGTTGCAGAATTCATGTGTTGGACTACAGTTCAATAAGTGTTTCTACCCTTTGTCTGAAATTTTATATTAGTTTATAATACCATCATATCCATTTCTGAATAATTTATGTTATAAATATCAGAAATAATTTCTGTTTAATTGTACTGCTTTTCAAATGTGATTGTTCTTATTGAAGTTTTCTTAAATTAGCCACGTTAGCCATAAGCATGTCTAATTGCCTCGCTTTGCTAATTTAAATGACCTGATTATAATGTTAGAATTTTCATTATTTCTTGTTTGTAGTCATCTCATTTTCTTTTGGAATACAAGTACTCCAGTCGCTTTCATCCCTTCAAGATCATCCCATCCACTTTAAATTTTAAGGATTGTTCTCTGTCTAGCTATCTTGCCCTGTAATACCATCTTGTGCTTAGAATAGAAATCCAGTAA
Organism: Pinus albicaulis; assembly: GCA_034641835.2. NCBI lineage: Eukaryota > Viridiplantae > Streptophyta > Pinopsida > Pinales > Pinaceae > Pinus > Pinus albicaulis. Next base: position 3,684 of record JAXQQM020079043.1, read on the forward strand.
AGCCATCCTTTGACTCCATAGCCCAATGGACCGAAAGCTCTCAACCTTGCCCTTAGTTTGTGGATTCCACCATTTTCCCAAAACAAACTTTGAATCTATAACTAGCCTAAAACCTTCCAAGAACAAGAGGGCAACTAAAAGAGAGTTTCTCCTGATGATGCATTGGCCATCTCCACATCAAAGTACAGCTCAGTGCTACCTTGGCATTTTCCTTCATTAATAAATCTCTAGGAAAACCATATAAGCCATCACAGAACTAATTTGTATCGTCCAAAATTTTTTTTCCAGCCATTTAAGATCTCTTCGATTTTCTACTTTGTGGAACAATGGTGAGGTGAATAGTGTTTTCCTCAACATGATGTTGAATCAGATGCTACTTTGTATTGATGCTCTTGGTCCGACAATGGACCTTTGGTTTCTTAGTCAAATTTATTACACAAATGTTTTATATCAAAATATGAGTTGAATACACTTGTTTCTCATGAAAATATTCTAGAATTTTCATGACCCACACAATTTAATTCATTGCTTTAGCTGCTGGCACATGTTCTACGTAAGTTGTGGATGCTCTTGGAACTAACTATTTTCATGAACTCTAGGAGACATCTCCTAATCCAAGACTCATAATATAACCTGAGGTAGATACCCCAATTCCTTTATCTCCATCAAAATTTGAATCCAAGAATCCAATCAATTTGAAGTCATCCACCTGTGTTTACTAGAGTCCAAATCCTTGTGTTCCCTTCAAGTACTTTAGAAATCTTTTAAAACATACCAATGAATCTCATACGGATTTTTCATAAATATTCAAAGGATTCCAACATCAAATGAAATGTTTTCTCTGGTAGTAGTTAGCTAGTTGAGAATTCCTACAATTTGTTTTGTATTTTGTTGCATCCTCAAATTATTTTCCTTATGTTGAAGTCAACTTTAAATTTTGTTCCATTCGTGTAGTTAAAGTATTGCACTCAACAATTCCAAACCTATTCAACATATCTCCAATGTAGTTCTTCTAAGAGAGGAATATAAACTTCAGATGTTGGGTTACTTCAATACCAAGATAGTAGTGAATATATCTCAAATATGTCATTTAAAAATTTTTCCTATATTCTTTCTTTATGGATGCAATATAGTTTTCATTGTTCCGTGTCATTAGAATATCATCTACATGCACCATAAGATATAGAGTTGTTTTTCCAACTGTCTTGGAGAAAAAAGTTGCATCATCAAGATCACAGAGTTTGAAATTGATTTTCAGAATATGTTTAGTCAATTTCTCTTACCATGCTCATGGTGCTTGTTTGAGGCCATACAAGGATTTGAAAATCTTACATACTTTATTATCATGTCCATTCACATTAAGTCCTTTGGATTGGGACATAAAAACCTTCTCATTCATATCTCCATTGAAGAAAGTAGTTTTTACATCCATCTGATGTACTTTCCAATCATTTTTAGCTCCCAATGCAAAGAGAGTCCCGATGGTAGCCCATTTTGTAGTGGGAAAAAATAAATTCCTCATAATAAATGCCTTTTTTCTATGCAAAAACTTTTTTCATGAGCCTAGATTTATGCTTATTAAGTCAGTCATCTTCTTTATACTTGTTCTTGAAGACCCACTTACAACCTATCAGTTTTGTTCCCAATGCAGGATCAACCAACTTTTACGTGCCATTCTTTATCAAAGCATAATATTCTTTATGCATCTCTTCTTTCCATTCATCATTATAAGTGAATTATTTGAAGGAAGTTGGATTATAATTTGTAGAAAATATATAATTCAGAATCATCAGGAGAATCAGTATCAATAGGTCACTAAGAATCGTCTACATGACCTCCATTGTACCTATTAGAGCTTCTTATCCTTGTTTTTCCAACCTTGTTAGGAAGAACAATTTCAAGTGACTTTGTGAGCCATTTTGGATGAAATTTCTGAGATGGCGCATGATACTCAGTTGATTGAGATGGGGTTGAATCAATATTTAGCCTCCCAATTCTCTCAATCACATCAAAAAAAGTGACTTTTTTATTATTCGTTGGAGATTCATGAGGGGGAGAGAGTGATTCGGAAGGAGATTACATAGATATATTGATCCAATATAGGGATCCTCCCTTCAATATATGGAATCCCATTATCAAACTCTTGAAAATACTTTGCATGCCTAAATCTATCCAAGCGATCAAGTTACCACTGAAACAATATTTTAAATCTTGGAAGATTCAAGAAAGACCACATATCTAGATATTATAAAATTATTATTTACTTCGCCATCGAGAGTGTATGCTTTGGAGATATTTGATTACCCCAAGAAGATACACTTTTTACTCCTTGCATCAAATTTTTTTCTTTGTTCCTTAGGTATCAAAGCATAACAAGTTGAACCATAGACCTTCAGATGCCTCACCAAAGGAATATGGCCATACCACACTTTATAGGGATTATTTTGTTTGAGAGCATGAGATGGACACTTATTCTTAGTATACAAAACACATATAATTGCATCAGTCGAGAACACCATTTAACATACCATATTTAAGATTTTATTGTTCATTCTATCAGCTATATTGTTCTATAGAGGATTGTAAGGCACAATTGTTCGATATTTGATATCATGTTAGTTAAGATATTTTTCATATTCATTTTAAGTATATTATTTTCCATTATCAATATGAATAGATTCAATATGAGATTGTATATCATTTTCAATCCATGCAAGAAATTTCCTAAAAGTTTCAAAAACTTGAAATTTGTTCTTCAATAGATATACCCAACACATTCTAGTGTAGTCATCAATGAAGGACATTATATATTTATTACCATTTGCATAAGAAATAGACATTTGAACACAGAAATTAGAATGAATGTGTTAAATCTTTCCATTATCAGTATGGATAGACCCATTATAATATTGTCTATCATTTTCAATCCATGCATGAAATTCCCTGAAAGTTTCAAAAACTTCCGATCTGTTCTTCAATATATATACTCAACACTTTTTGGTGTAGTCATCAATAAATTAAATTATGAATTTATTACCATTTTTAGAAGGAACGGGAATTGGGAAAAACAATTTAGAATTAATGTGTTCAAGCTTTATATGTGCTCTATAATGATAATCATGAAAAGGTTGCTTGTTATGCTTTCCTAAGATACAAACATCACATTCCTTAAGCTTCCTAGGAATGGTAGGAAAACCAATAATACAATTTTTCTTCAACAAATTAAGGTTCACATAGTTCAAATGTATAAATATAGCATGCCATAAAATACTTGATGTAAGTGTACCTTCATCATAGTGGGAACTATATGAAAAGTTTTGTGCACGAGTAAACGTTACTTATTGCTTTAGAAGTCTTTCTTCTTCCATCCCAATCATGACAAGTGAGTTGTCTAATGCTTTTATGACCTCAAAGTTTTCATTAAGTATGTGAATGGAGTTTCCTTACTGGAATATGTGGAGCAAAGATAACAATTTTCTCCTAAACTCTGGGATATAGAGAGCATCATGTAGAAGAAATTCATGAAGAACAGGAAGTTTGAGATTGACGGTGCCAAGCTCTAATGGCTTGAGTTTTGAATTTTCTACAAAGTAGAATGCTCCATCAATGTTTCTAGTGAATTATTCAAAGAAATATCTTCTAAAAGTCATGTAGAAAGTTGCTAATGGATCAAGAAACAATGTGTATTTCCGCGAAGCAAGTGGAGCATTTAATAAGTCTTTATTTACTCTTATGATCTTACTTTCTCTTAATCTATTTTCTGTCTAATCATGTCCATTGAGATATTAAATGCAGAAGTAGCATGTTCATTTCTACTACACCATATGCAATGGAGATCAGTCATTTATCCTTGGAAATGTTATCCCCCTTACTCTATTATTCTTCCTTCCTTTTCTTCTTCAACTACCTCTTCCTCTAGAAGATTCATATCCTTGATTCTTTTTTTTTTGTGCAAGGTAAAAATATTCTTTAGGAGACTGAGAAACTATCTTCTTCTTCCCAAAAGATTTATTTGCTTCAAGAAACTTCTCCACAAGGGAGCCGAAGGAAATCTCCTTAAGTTTTCCACTAGCTTGTAATGACTCAAGATAAAGGGAATATGTGGAATATAATTCCTTGAAAAACATTGTGAGAGGAACATCCAATTTAACATTTTGTCTTCTATACATGCATAATGGATCTTATCTTAGAAGCTTGGGAAAGGGATCATCATCCATCAATTATAAATTAAAAAATATTCTCATCAATTGAACAACTTCAAGCTCATACTGTGAGTCATATCAATCCTCCATATTATTAAGGATCCAAAATAATTTGTGAACGGTGTAATATAAGGACTCACCTCTTCATTGACTAATGTTTTAATCAAGGCATAGGTAATCTTGTTGCTTTTCCCCTATATAGAAAGCACATTTTCAGAAGTCTGTTTTTTAGGAGGATTACCTCCTTCTCCATCACAAACTGCTTTCCATAACTCATTAAAAATAGAGGTATATTTTAACTTTGTGGACCACTCATGGTAATTATATTTTCTAGTGACAACTAATCCCATTAGAGAGATGAGTGAATGCATTATAAGCATCCCAAATTACACCCTAAATAGTAACAAAGATCTAAAATGTCTTGAAGAAAGTAGTAATGCTTATAGGTTATATATATATACATATATGTAGAAAACCACCATATATAATCATCACAGATAAACCATATATGATCTTCACTATCACAAGAACAATAAACTATTCTAGCATTATATATATATTTTTAAAAGGATTCATGAAATATATTATAATTCCAATAAATGAATTCTGACAGCATCACACATATACCATATGTCCCTTTTTAAAACTCAATACATAGATAAAACAATTTTTAAAAAACACACACCAATATTATTCAAAAAATACTGCGATGAATGTCCATCAAACAATGGCTTCATAATAAAAGAAATATAATTCACCAAAATTTAGTTGTCCTATGCACCACATGGGTATTCGCAAGGCTGCACATTATTCGTCCTGTGTCATCTTCATTTGTAAATATGAAGCACAAACAATCATTCTACTCAGTAGAAAACCAATATTCAATTCCCATAGATGCTGGAAATTAAGAATGAAGAAGAAAAAAATGATTACACGTTTCATATTAATAAATTAAGTTCAAGCACATTTATACAACACAACTATATGTGAACGCACCATAGGTGGGTGACTTGTATCTTTGTAAGGTTATCATTACCAGATCATACAAAACTACTATACTTCAGGTCAAGTTCAACAGAAAATGATAACACTTATATAAAATGAAAGAAATAGGGGCAGAAGAAAGACCCAACGTAGGTGGTGACTTAAAAATTTTGTGTATCATTTGATTACAAGTGCAGTAACCAATACACACTTCAAATGTCCAACAGAGAAATGATAACACTATAAAACAAAGAAACAACACTGAAAGAGAGTTAGTGACAGAATTTACCTAGGTCTTGACAATGTCAAGTCGGGTGAGTAACTCCAAAATGAAACTTTTGTAATCACATTAACCAAATTATAAATATATAATATTGAGATTCCAATTCAAACATATCTTCATTTTATCCATTTTATAACTAAAATATTAAACGATATACAATGTTTACAATAATCCCCATCCTTTCAGAATAGGTGTCAACATTTCCTATGAGGAATTTGAATGTGATAGATAGCTAGATAGCGTAGGGGTCACTAAATGGTGTGACATGGCTAATATGCATGTTTGGATGGAGATGCAATGGGATTTGCATCCCGTCCATTAAACTAAAGTGGTTGCTACTTCTATAATGGTTTATATGGAACCTTAATTATTCTAGAATTCTTTAATGATATATTATGATAAGCTTGTAGGGTAGGTTTATGTGATGGGAGGCCTGATCAGTAGAGATTCCCATTCTAAGTTATTTTATTGAACTCCTCAAAATCTACATCGAAATGGATAGAGAATTTAATTCTCTTGTTTCGGTTATCACTCCATGAAAAATCCCCCCTTCTGTCATGGCCGCCCCTATTGTCTCACGAGCCCCTATGAAGGAAACTAATTATATGTAGCATTCTATCAAATATATTTTAATGTGAGTCTAATATCATGAGCCAATATGCAACAAAGTAAATATGATCTAAAATCATATTAATGTAATCTCTAGTTTGCATTATAAAACATCAATGGGAAAAATAATTCAAATAGGAATGCAATCATGCTCATGTGTGCTCAACGAAAAAAATTGATAACTTACTAATATGTATCATGGCATGGAAAAAAAAGGCCGTGTGCCTGTAGGAATATAATGCATACTAGAGATTTATGTAATTTTAATTCATGTGGAGTAATGAAATATATGAGAAACACAAATTGAAGGCCATTCCACATAGGGAAAATACTATATAAAAATATTTTGAAAGAAATGTGATGGGATGGCTATGAAATGACTAATTAAATGTCATTTCACATAGGAAAAAGATTATATAAATTTTTTTAACAAAGGATATGATAGGGATGGAGATGAAATGGATGGATATGTTTATTTTCATTAATAAACATTAATAAGAGTGGAAGGAAAGACCATGTACTATCATGGATGACTAGTGTAGTCACTGACAAAGGAAAATGTAATAATAAGAATATTTTAAAAATGTACCCAAATGTCCTTAAGAAGATAAGAATATTTTGTGTGTCATAATTATGTGCCTTAGAAAGTGGTTTTCGAACTTGCATGCAACAGAAAGGACACCATACTGTTGGAGATCATGCACAACAAATCAATCAAATACGCAGCAAATAAATCATGCACAAGAAAAAGACACAGTGATTTTATCGTGGTTCACCCAAACCTCCTGGGCTACGTCCACACAACAGGGCATTGACAATCTTTATTATTCAAACAGGAGATTACATAATTCACACACCCACACACACTCTCCAAAACAAACGTATGGATACCTGTTATATAGCAGGAGAATCTAACAGCCTCATAAATCCTCTCAACTCAAATTTAGGATGCATTAACTCCCACCCAACAAACTGGAGCTAATCTAGGAACTAATTCCTAATTTTTGTCACCTACTGAGATTTTTCCTATTTTATTTAGAACAGAAAATCTCAACAATCTCCACCTTGACAACAATTAGCCTGATGCCCTGTTCTTTATTATTTTATCTTTTCTGCAAGCCAAGAGAAGCCAAACACCAACGCAGCTTCTCCAACAAAACTAGTTTCGTGAACATGTCTGCACAATTCTCCTTTGTATGCACCTTTTCAAGAGAGACTCCCCTTTCAGTGATAACCTGTCTTACAAAATGGTACTTAATTGGAATATGCTTTGATTTACTATGATAGGCCGGATTCTTAGCCAAATGTATTGCACTTTGACTATCACAAAGTAACCTGATGTTGTCCTGTAACCTACCAAACTCACCAAGCAAACCTTTCAACCAAACTGCCTCTTTGCAAGCATGCGAAGCAGTAATGTATTCTGCTTCAGTAGTGGATAAAGCAACAATGTTCACCTTGGCTTTGACATCTGTGGCTAATAGCTAGTCTAGATTTGAAAGGACGCCACAAGTTGACCTTCTCCGGCTTCTCCTTATCTTAAATCATAAAGTAAGGGGAGGAATCAACATATCACCAAAGCAAATTCCTACTCTTATTTAGTAAGGTAATCTGATAACTACTTGTGCCTCTCAATCTTTGACTTCCATTTCAGCTGTGACAGTGTTCTTTGCCGGATTTGCCATATACTGCTTCAATAGCCCCAATGCATGTGAAATATAAATTGATACAAACCATCGCATACATCAAACATCCTACTACATTGGCATATGGAATTTGAGACATATAATCCTTTTCTTCATCTGTATTAGGACATAAACCCGAAGAAAGCTTGAAATGGGAAGCGAAAGGGACTGACACGGGCTTCACATTATTCATACCAAACCTCAAAGTATTTTCTCAATATACTTTTGTTGTGATAGCCATAGCTTACCATTGCTCCTGTCTCTGAAAATCTCCATGCCCAAAATCTGTCTTGCTGCTCCTAGATCTTTCATATCGAATGTCCTTGCCATCTGAGTCTTCAACCTGTTGATTTCATCAATGCTTTTGCTTGCTAAAAGAATATCGTCAACATACAACACTAAGATAATGAACATGCCATTTTTCAATTGCTTGAAATACACACAATGATCATATTCACTTCTAACATATTTCTGACTCAACATGAAAGAATCAAATTTCTTGTACCATTGTCGAGGCGACTGCTTCAGACCATACAATGACTTCTTGAGCCTGCAGACAAATTTCTCATTGCGATGCTGAACAAACCCTTCCGGTTGTTCCATATATATTTCCTCATCTAGATCTCCATGTAGAAAAGCAGTCTTAACATCTAGTTGCTGTAACTCTAAATCAAACAAAGCAACTAAAGCTAACACAATTCTAATTGAAACAATTTTAACCACTGGTGAAAAAATCTCATGAAAGTCAATGCCTGCTTTCTGAGAAAACCCTTTTGCAACCAGCCGCGCTTTGTACCTGTCTTCCGTATCATTCACACCCCGTTTCAGCTTGAAAACCCATTTACACCCCACAGTTTTCCTGTCTTTCGAAAGCTCAACCAGATCCCATGTGCCATTCTTACTTAAGGCCATCATTTCGTCCTTCATGGCTGCTTTCCACTTGTCACTTTTCAAACCTTCTATTGCTTCCTGATAGCACAGAGGTTCATCATCGTTAGCGGTCAAAGCAACTGAAGTAACATAATCATCATACCTTCTCGGTGGCCGTTTGATTCTTATCGACCTCCTTAAGGATGTTTCTGGTTGACTACCATCTGTAGGAACTTCTTGCCGATCAGTATCTGAGACCTGTTCATGATCTAAACTTGAACCCTGTTCATGTTCTGATTCTGAAACCTGTTCATGACTAGTATCTGAACTATGGTCATCATGACTATCATTAGAAGTGCTGTCAAACTGAATGTGCTGAAAATCAAATACATCATCCTGTTTCAATTTATTATCTACATCTAACTGTACAAGAGAGGATTCATCAAACTTTACATCTCTGTTGATGATGATTTTGCGGGTAGTAGGGTCCCACAATCTATATCCCTTTGTTCCAACACCATACCCAACAAAGATATACCTTTTAGACTTTGGATCTAACTTAGTTCACTGATGTTTAGGCACTAGAGCATATGCATCACAACCAAACACTCTGAGTTTAGAATAGTCACAAGGGTGTCCTTTCCATACCTCTTACGGAATCTTGCAGTCTATCGCCGTCGATGGAGATCGGTTTATCACATAACAAGCTATTGCCACTGCTTCCGTCCACAAATCCTTTTGCAACCCGGCGTTACTCAGCATACTCCTTGCTCTCTCTAGAAGAGTCCTGTTCATGCGTTCAGCAACTCCATTTTGCTGAGGAGTATAAACAGTAGTCTTATGTCTCTCGATCCCTGCATCCTTGCAATAGTTTTCAAACTCCTTGGAGGTAAACTCACCACCGTTGTCAGTTCTTAAACACTTTATAGTTCTACCAGTGATATTTTCTACCAATGCTCTAAATTGTTTGAAAATTGTAAAAACATCAGACTTCTTTTTCATCATGTAGACCCACACCTTCCTAGAAAAATCATCAATGAACGACACAAAATATGACGAGCCACCATATGACGCTGTAGGGGCTGGACCCCAGACATCTGAATGAATATAATCAAGTATCCCTTTACTAGTATGTTTGCCTGTTTTAAATTTTTGTTTACTTTGTTTTCCAAACAAACAATGCTTACAGAAATCTAACTTTCCAGACCTTAGATTAGGAAGTAACTTGCGATCAGCCAAAATCTTTAACCCTCTTTCGCTCATATGGCCCAACCTTTGATTCCATAGGCGAATGGAACTACTGTCATGTTCAGACACCGTAGACACATGAACTGACCCTGTTCTTCCTTCTAACTGAAACATATTTCCTACTTTCTTAGCTTTCATTACTAGTAAAATACCTTTATAGATTTTCATAACTCCACCTTGAATTACAGTTTTATATCCATTTGTGTCAAGTGCTCCCAGTGAAATTAGATTTTTTCTTAAGTCTGGAACATGCCTCACATCTGTTAACAATTTAGTTGTGCCATCAAACATTTGCAGTTGTATACTTCCTATTCCCACAATATTAGATGTGACATCATTACCCATGTACACGACTCCATCATTAACTGATCTATACGTCTTAAACCATTCTCTATGAATACACATGTGGTTTGATGCCCCGGAATCTAACAACCAATGTTGATCATGATTTGACATATTAACAGACAACACTTCGTCGCTCATACCTGAACCAGATGCCGAACCTGTATCTGTCGTGTTTGCTTCCTTCTTCTCTGTCGAAGAGTCTCCTTTCTTCTCTGTTTGTTGTCTCTTCCAGCAGTCTTTCTTCAAGTGCCCCGATTTGCCACAAAACCAGCACTTCACTTTGCTCTTCTTCCCTTTCGACTTTGAACGCGAATCGCTGCGCTTACCTGAGCGTCTTTCTCTAGAGCGACCTCTAGCCATCATGGCCTCTGATGTAGAGGTGTCAGCATTCGACTTCTTCCTCGTCTCCTCAGACAACATGGCTCCAACCACATCGTCAAACTCAAGGACAGCTGCATTACTGAAGCTTATGGAAGTAACAAAGTGATCCCACGATTCAAGCAATGTACACAATAGAGTTATTGCCTTATCCTCTGAATCAAATTTTACATCTAGACTTTGTAATTGTACCAATAGAGTATTGAAAACATTCAGATGGTCAGTAACCAAGGTACCTTCCTTCATCCGCAAACTGTATAGCTGCCGCTTCAGGAGAATCCGATTTGTCAAGGATTTCGTCATGTAGAGCTTTTCAAGCTTTATCCACAAGCTTGCGGCGGTCTTCTCTGACACAATGTTGAACAGAACGTCATCTGCCAGACATAACCGAATTGCGCTCAGAGCTCTGTCATCCAACTCATCCCATTCATCCTCCGTCATGGAAGAAGGCCTTTTGCTCCTCCCCAACAGTGCTTTCGCCATGCCTTGTTGAACCAGCAGATCGTGCATCTTTAGCTTCCAGATCTCGAAATTGTTTTTTCCATTGAACTTCTCAATTTCAAACCGGGCATTTTGAGTTTTCGCCATCTTGTTTCAGCAAAAAACACAGTAATCTCCAGAACCAATTTTCAAATAAAGAATGCCCTTTTAATTAAAAAATGCCTTTAAAAAAAAAATTGCCCTTGCCTTCCTTTAAGTGCCTCTCACTTCCTTTTAAAAAAAAAATTATCCTTGACCTTTTCCTTTAAAAAATGCCTTTCACTTCATACAAAGCCCTCAAATCGATTTATATAAATCGATGTTTTAAAAAAAAAACATTCACCTTTCATACCATATGCAATGGTAATTCAAATTACAAATCGATTTTTCAAACTTTTATAAATGGCATATTCAAATATTTTAAATGCCACCCTTTTTACAATATAATCGAATACCACACTTTTACATATGCCTTTGCTTCTCTTTTTTTTTTTTTTTTTAAAAGCATATAATAAAAAACATATCGATTTTAAAAGACTTTTTTAAAAAACTCAATAAAGTGCTTCATGTAATCGATTTAAATGGCAGTTCTTTAAAAATCGACGGCATATAACGATGGCATCAAAAACGATTGCATAATAATCGATTTCAAATATAATCGATTTATATATATTTGACCTTCCAAAATCGATTTATGAAACTCCAAATCGATTTAATAATTAAACCAGAAATTTAAACCAGATGGCAGCGTACCCATTTCAAAAAAATCGATTTATGAAACTGACCAATTTGAAATCGTTGTTGAGATTTTGACTTTACGGCATTTAAAACCAGCGTTTCAGTCCATTCAACGTGGCACCAGAACCTCCATGCACAGAAACGCTCATTCCGCAACGCTGTTTTTCAACGCTGTCTTTCAGAAACATCATGGCTCGATTGTCCACGGCAGAACACACGACTTGCTGTGTTTGTCAACTGTAAATCGACCTTCGCCTTCTACACACGAGTTTTTATTGGCGCGTTCGCAATTGCAGATCACCCTCCACTCAGGCTCACAAAACATTCAACCTCCACGCAGCTTCTCATCGCAGCGGGAACAAATCTGGCAAGCAAAAAACTCGCAGCCAGCGTTCAACTGCGCTCCACGCACCAGCGTTCAACGCACTCGAACAGAACGCTCCGATACCAATTGTTGGAGATCATGCATAGAAAAACAATTAAATACGCAGCAAATAAATCATGCACAAGAAGACACAGTGATTTTACCGTGGTTCACCCAAACCTCCTGGGCTACGTCCACACAACAGGGCATTGGCAATCTTATTAATTCAAACAGGAGATTACATAATTCACACCCCCACACACACTCTCCAAAACAAACGTATGGATATCTGTTATATAGCAGGAGAATCTAACAGCCTCATAAATCCTCTCAACTCAAATTTAGGATGCATTAACTCCCTCCCAACAAACTGGAGCTAATCTAGGAACTAATTCCTAATTTTTGTCACCTACTAAGATTTTTCCTATTTTATTTAGAACAGAAAATCTCAACACATACAAGCATGGGAGTATGAGAAGTTTTAATATGGTGAATGTATGAGCCTTTTTTCTTTATATAATTTCCTTGAAGAATGAGGAGAATCTTACTTAGAAATATGCATTTTTTTAATTGTGAAGAGACAATGAATTTGTAATAGGTAATAAAGTATGGGCTTTTTTGGCAAGAGTATTCAACAAAAACCAACTCAAAAATGCATGGTCTATGACAAATGATAGCATGATATCCAATAGGAAATTAACAAAATATGACTCAGTATTGATTAAAAAAAATTACTAACCGTGAGTTCCTTTTCAAGTACCCTATATGGCTAATATTTTATTCTAAGAGGAGGTTCCAATGTGTACAACATACACCTTTAGATATTAGAATCATTTTTTAACATAGAAATGACCCCCTTTATGTTTTTCTACTTCAAAGAAAACCCTAGGTGAGAGAATGAATTCAATGAGTCTCAATACCAAGCCTTGAAAATGGGGAAACAAATGGCTAGGTATAATGTAAACAAAGCAGCATGAAAGACAAAGAGTTAATGCGATGTGCTTGTAACAAGAGGTTGTAAGACATTCACTATATTACAAATAATTATCATTCAACTATGTCACATTTTCAGATGGTCAATATTATTATTAAAATATTGAAGCTCCTCATGCGATAAGTGTTAGTGGAAATAAAGGAAGGTGGCTTGAAATTTTACAATGAAGGTCATATGTTGTGTATTTCACTACGAAAGAAATAAAAGTTCAAAGTATATGGATATTGTTTTGAAGACAACAGTAAAAAAATACTACATTCTCATTAGCTTGGGTAAGAAAAATCCATAGTATTGATGTGATAAATTAGACTAGAGCTAGAAATAGTGTGGTTTATTGTTGTAGTATGAAAATTTACCCAAGTGTTTTTCAAGAGCTATAATGAAGGTAGAACCAAGCCTTTTGTAACACCCTTTTCCCACATCTACCCAAGTAACTATCCAATCAGGGTAAACATGTGACTAGAGGCTACTATAATAAGATTCAACCTCCTAGGTGAGCTTAAGGATGTGAAACTAATGAAAACACAATATAAAGACATTGTGCATCATCAATGACACCCCGAGGAGCTAACCCAACATTTCAGGCCTCTTACCCCTGGGTCACACTGACCTTTTAACCTATTTGAGCCATAGACACTCGTAGACGCTTGCAAACCAATGTTTGGGAGACTATAGCTAGAGGAATTACACTACATGCCAATGTCCAAGGCCCTAATTACTCAGTTATGTTCCAGTGTCCCCGAGATTTGAGCCACCTTTTTAGACCAAGACCCGAGTGCTCTACCCAAAACTTCATGGAAAGTTTAAAGATGGTAAATAATAACATGAAAATGATACGAAAGCAATCACATCAATAAGAACTCATCTGGACCCCTCCTAGACATGAAATTAATTTCATCAAACATGTCACAAACATGAAAGCTACAAATATAAATAACATAATAAAGCATAGGGTATCATACCTATCTAAAAATCACTAAGAATCATTTCTCCCTTACATCATTAGCTGCAATATAATCTATTTTACAATATATACAATGTGCATTCATTTACAAGTAAAAACATCGATAGAGCCACAAATCATCACCCAGAAAATACATTCTTATAACCATCATAATAATACTAAAAATGCCATGGATACAACAACAATAAAATCCACATAATAACTAGTACATTTGCATTCCAAATACCAAATAAATGATATATTCATTAATAAATGTAAAAGCCAACTGGATATGGGACTTCCACATTCCATCCAACCATAGATTGGATGAGAAACAATTATCTTTAGTCAATCACCCCCGTTCCATATTTCATGCATGAATGCGGGACTCAAACCGAAAGAACCAATCCAGGGCATACCGAGGCTAACCACCTCACCCTCATCAACGTAAACCAATATATACAGTGTTCTACACCTGATCACTAGGCCAACACAAGCATGGATATCATCGGACTATATTCACCTAAACCATGATGAACTTTCCTATCTCCCAATATCTCAAGGTTTACCAAAACTCACAATCTGAATTAGGGGTCACTAGGCACTAAACCAAGAAATACTCTCGAGGCTTTACTGTATATCCCAATCCCATGATTCCTAGGTCTAAATGGAGAGAAAACCTCTTATTAGGCTCTAGCGCAAACCAAAGCTAGATTACTAGGCCCTAAAAAAGGAAACAAATGAATGAGTTATGTATCATAACATTTGAACTCAGCTTCGAATCCATCTGCCTATCTAGCTAAACCAAAACATGAGAACTCCACAACACTGTGTCTATCTGGAAATGGAAAGGATAGGATGAAACACTATCATACCTCACAAAAACCCATGAAAATATAGAAATGAACCGCATGCAATGCCATCAATTCCAAATATATAAAGGAAATAATAAATGCAAATGAGTTCCTGCAAAGAATCATGTTGTAGCTACTCGATTATTGCTCCTTGTTACAAAGCAATTTGTCACCGTCCCTACCATTCCTCGTCTCGCACATTGGAGAGCTTATTTTGTGACCTGTGAGCAGTGATATAACTTGAAAATACTTTCATGGCATTCCCTTGAACATGTAATTTCATCCCCCTAAGGTCATCTCCTGCTAAAAAACCCTAAAAACACCTCTTTTTGCATTGGCGCGGGTAGCCAGTTCAGTACCCGCACCAATGGGGGAAATACTTCAAAGAGGGTGTGCCAATTGGCGCTCTGTCCTAGAGTCGCACTCGTGCCAACCAATTTAAGCTGTATGTTTTAAAAATAAAAGGCGAAAGTTTCATCCTAAAAAATTACTGGGCTGATTTCTATCTTGAGTTGGGAGGTTTGGATACGGATTTCCATGGAGAGGAAGTGGTTTGCCACCTCTCATGGAAGCTTCCTTGATGATAGGGCCAATCCCATAATTATAGGGATCCCAACTCCCCTTCCTCCTTCTATAAAAGCTTGCCCATTTCCATTTGCAAGCTAGTTCCAAAGAGTGGAAGAATTTCTAAGTTCCCAAGAGCTTTCATGCTGTAAAAGCCTTCTTGATTCCCTAAGGCCTAATCCAAGCAAGGAGACTATTTCCAAGTATTCGGAGAGAGAGGCTTGTCCCATCCCTGACAGGATTTTTCGAGACATGTTGTACTGACGACCCACTAAAGAAGAATGTTGCGTCGAAGATATGGTTGTATTCTTCTTTTGACTCTTTAATGATAAGCGACTATCGGTTATGGTTCTACTTTTGTTCTTGATCATGTTCATGAGTTATATCCTCTTCGACTGATATATAGTTGTATGCACTGGATTTTATGCTTGCGTTTGTGTTTTTTCTTGCGTGTGCAGGTGTCCGATCACAGAGATCATGAGAGCTGTGATCTACCAGGATGAAGGAACGGCAACACCACCTCTTCTACAAACTACAGCGTCGGATTCCAGGTAAGCCTTCCTCACATGTCGGTTTATTTACAATTAGGAACCTGCACTGTAGCGTGTTTGATTGTTGCTAGACCCGATCTGGGCTAGTAGGGATCGCCTCTATCCGCAGAGGGGATTTACCTCCTCAACAATTTTCCGACTCCACTGGGGAGTCAGCTTGTTGTTTGATTTGTAAAATATAGACGGAGTCTGAAGCACAGCCAGATAGCCTTCGAAATGCTTTTGCTCTACAATTGCGAAGTAGATCAACGCTGCTTCGGTCAATCTCCGGTTTAGTTTGTAAACTGAACACTTGGAGCATTGTCTTCTCTTTTCGGTTGATCCTTGATCCTCCTTGCTTGGTCAGCTCTTTGGGCTGGCTCTTTTCTGAGTGTTTGGCTTTTGGTTCAGCCCCAGAGGATCAGATCTGACCTCTGCTTTTCCGAATTTTAACCTTTTCATAGTTGGCTTGATTGGCGCGAGTTTAGCCCTGACAGTCGCGCCAGTTGGCGCAGCTTGCCAGTTCATTACTCGTGCCATTCCCTGTCTGGCGCGGATTACAGCCAGACAGTCGCGCCAGTTCCTGTAGGTGCTAGGGTTTACCCTTGTTCAGGAGCTTCTTTTGGTCAATACTTTGCTTCTGGGTTTGTTTTGGATTCTGCTTGAAGTGGTGAGTCTGGTCTTGGTTGGGAGAAATTCTTTGTTTTTTAATTTTCAGGCATTGGCGCTTGTTGTCAGTTAGCAACCCGTGCCAATTAGCCATTGGCGCTAGTTGTCAGTGAGAAAGTCATGCCAGTTGGCGCTACTTGTCCATGTACAAGTCGAGCCAATTTCAGGGTGTATGAAAATTGAGTTTTTTTTCCCTAAATCCTTCACCAGTGTGTCTTTCCCTTCCGGTCTTTTCCTTGTATGAGCATATATTACATTGCTCATTGTTTGGAATGTCTTCTTTCCATGATTGTTTGATGTAAAAGGGAATGAATGCCTTGTTTTCATCTCTTGCTTTGGAAGTCCTCTTTGTGTTTGACCTCATCTGTCTTGTCACCTTTTGAGGGATTTCTTTACAAAGTGTTTGAAACAACGATTGCATTCTTAGTGTTTGTTTACATGTATTTTTCATTCATCCTTCATTAAGAAGATTTTTGTTTATTTATTTTTCGTCTCAAAGTGTTCTTTTTGTTAAAATGCATTAGATCACATTGCATTGAAGAGTATTTTGAGATTTATCGTTGAACTTAGATCACATTGTTTAATGATTGAAAGCTAAAAATCGCTTTGAGTGCATTCTCTTTCATTGAAAGCATGCATTAAGTAGATTCTCATTTCATCGAAAATGCATTGAGTGCATTCTTATTATTTGAAAAGGAAAAAGGAAATTGTGCATAGATTACAATTGCATAGTTTTCGAAAAAGAGGATTTTGCATAGATCACATTGCATTGTTTGTATCGTTGAATGTTTGAAATTACTTTTGGATAGTGAAAGTCATCTAGTTTGGAAAAGATTTCGTTTGCAGTGTTGTTTTATGTCGCATCATTGTTTGAAGCTCTTCCCTTAACTAGATAGAATTCATCGAATTGAAAAGTTTTCTTTTCTCATATAGCTGCATATAGGAGATTGTCATATGACATGCGGTAGGGCCTTGAAATCGAGACATAATTGAAGATCAACCATAAAATTTATTCAATCAACCTAAGGAAGCATTGAAACATTAACGAATATTTAGAGATCTAGGCTAGAGACG
>JAXQQM020070090.1:0-117485 GCA_034641835.2 Pinus albicaulis
CCTAAATATTGTTGAACCCTTAGATAAACTAAGAGGGGGGGTGAATTAGTTTAACACATTCATGGACTTTTAAAACTTTCCTTTAAAAGTTTTTACACCTTCATTTCATGATCAACTTCATATGTGAGAAATATTAATATGTGAGCAGCAAGTATTAAGCAGATTAGATAATGTAACAATAAACTTAATATGTGAGCAGCAAGTATTAAGTAGACTAGATACACCATATCAACACATAAACATCATGCACTTAGACAACAGATATAAATGGAAACCCATAAGGGAGAAAACCACATCTTATTATTGTTGTGATGCAAAGGCAAGCTCCAACTCCCTCTCACCACTGATTTTTTGTAGACTCCAACCTACAGGAGGCTCCTACCTCAATTCTGCAAGCTACAACTTGCAAGGAAGCTCCAACTCCCATCTATTTTCTGCAGGCTACAACCTACAGGAGGCTCCTACCTCAGTCAGCTACAATTGACATCTATCAAGCTACAACTTGATATGGAAGCACCAACTTCCTCACTCTCTCATAAAAATAAACACATGCTAATTTACCTGGATATATGCTTTGTTCTATTCCTTCTTCACTATTGTCCACCAGCCTTCATGTCTGCCTTATATCATCTCTGAATCTTCACAGCTTCTCTATCTGCTCCTCCTTCTTCTTACCCTCTGCCTCATTTCTCCATTCTCTAACCTCTTGCAGCTTTCTTATATTCTTCTGCTCACTTCCATTCTGCAGCTTTCTAACAATCTTCAACTCTCTTCAATTTTGCTGCACACTCTCTCTTTCTCTCTCTCTGTTTTCATAACCTTCTCCACATCGATATTACTTGTTTTATACAAATAACTTCATGGCTATTTGCATTCTACAGGGAATTCGAAATGAAAAGCCATGACTCTTTGCCTTTCGTCTTCCCATTTCTTTGTCTAGCTCATTCATAAAAAAATATAACAATATGTATACATTTCAATATTACAGTGGGGTATTTATTTTCCTACGAAGACTTGCCTTTGCATCACATACAATAAAAATAATTTTAAATCATTTACATTCACATTTTCAGTTACATAATTCAATTTCACTCAGCCCTTTTTCGGCCCTTGGCTTGCTGTGTGTTTGTCTTTTCTTCTGCTGTCACTGGCTTTTTTAGTTTCTGCTTACTCTCCTGCTTTCTGTGCACGTACCCCTTTCAGACCCATATTCTTCATCTCTATGTAAAAGTGCATCCACCAAATTTTCCAATTAAATCTCAATCTAGGAAAATTAAATTAGTGCAAAAGCTTCATTTTTCCATGGTTATGAAACCCCATATCTATATGACATATCTGCAAATATAATTTAAAACAAAACTCACCTTCACTCAAGATCCACCAAGCCTTCAGCCTTTGATTTATGGAAATGCCAACATATATATATATATATATATATATATATATATATATATATATATTGGATGTTGGATTAAACCCCAATACTATAACTTACCACGAAAGTTCTCTTTCGACAATGGTTGAACTATATAATAAGACCTTCTCACGAGGGTCGCATCAAGGTTTGACTTGAGATTAGAACTTGAAATATAACTTTTGTTTCCACATATGTTAATATGTGTCAAGACTCTATGTTACGCCCAAATATCATATCTGGCCCACGTCACTTTAATTTCAAACCATATATATAAGTCTCGGCATATAACTCAGGTTTTATAATTTAACCCCAATGGTCAATAAGCCATATTGAAACCCAACTTTGATTTATAACCAAAAACCCGATATTAATAATCTCGGGCCCACAGCACATCACAACCTACCTTGCATTAACATCCTTGCAATTTAATGATGCGAATGTCGTCGATCTCTGATGGTTAGGAATCAGATGGAAATCGTATTTTTATTCACCTTGAGCTTTAACACGAAATTATTTTGCGAAATAGGTTGTATTCTAAAAACCGCCAAAGACACATGTTGTACACTGACCACTATCACATTTCTTTTTGGGATTCCGCTTACCATTTAGAAATTATGCGAAAACCATAAACGGTTTTCGATTTTCGCCTTTACTGTTTACACAGTTCTCGTTCCACTTTAACTCGAGGTTCCATCCAAGACTCCGCCCTCGCTCCTACAATTCGACTTCACCTTCTCGGTTTCATTCAGCTCCGCTTCACACAATTCAACTTCTTTGATTCGATTCAGACCTGCTTGGAACTCGATTCTTCGCATTGGTAGCATAATCAAAATCCGATCTCAATTAAGAACCAATTGAATCGAATTCTTCCCGGAAACTCTTAAGCAAAGGTTGAATTCTCCATGGATTTAGTGTATGCTGGCTTAAACATAACTCGAATCCTTTCAAATTTCATTTTCTCACTATAGATCGACTTCACCTGATATTGATTCAGATAAATAGAATTTTCGATGCAGACTTGACCATGTCCAAAATTCAGGAGCCAATTGTTACTTGTGTTCTTCATTGAAAGGCCTAACTCATGAACAAGCCTTCCGATTTCCAACCTCGATTTCAGGTGGTTACCCTACTGGAGTGACTATAGCACGGATTTTGTTCCACTATTAATACTGTGGTTTCACTTCAATTTAATAATTCAACAATTCACTTATTAACATCTATTCACTGTGGTTTATACTAATTTTCCCAATAAGTACAAATCGCCCAGAACTCAATTAAGTGAATGTGCATTCTCAATTCTCACAATCAAGTCTTACAATAGTAATAAAATACCACATCATTCCTATTGCAGAGTTTTATTCACTGAAAATCAGTCATTCCTCAAGAAGTATTCGATCAAGGAATACATATATATTTCACACCGATATATATAATCTTTACCATATTCAAAACCACAATGTCGGCAACCATCAATTTCTTCAATTCATACATAGAATCTCTAATTCTAACCCTTGCCATAGAGTTTATTCAAAACCGTTTATAAACCTAGATCAACTCTCACATTAAATCATCAATGCATAGATAGTTGCACATCCCAATGACACACAGGACCCATTTTAAACCCCCAATTATAGAATCTCATCCCATAGCAATTAAACTAAACAATAATCATACTATCTATGCTTCTTTGCTGCCTCTGCTTCTTGTCTAATGCTTTCTTTGTTGCCTCTCTACTACCTCTCTGCTTCTTTCCTGCCTCTACTACCTCTCTGCTTCTTTGCTCCTTTTCTTCATCTGCTACTTGGGATGCCTCTTTTTGTTGCCCTTTCTTTCTCTGTTGCCTCTGCTCCTTGTCTGTCTCCTTTGCCTTATTGCTGGTTCTTCTTTGTTCTTTTGCCTTATTGATAGTTCAAGTGTTGCTCATTTCTTCTCCTTTGCCATGAATGACAATATTTCCAATAGTCTCCCCCTTTGGCATTGATGGCAATACTCCAATGCTTCCTCCAGGACTTCCTCTACCTATCTTCTTTTGCGTGCTTTTCCTCCCCCTTTGACATCAATGGAAAAGGGTTTCACATCTCCCAATGTAGATTCTATCTTTTCATTTCTTTTCTTTGAGTTGTGTTTAGGCCTTCTTCTTTTGAATTTATACCTTGTTGCTCTAGACTGGTGTACAAGAGTTGTTGAGAGAACACTTTTGCGAATTATTGAACTTTTATATACACAGTAAGTTGATACCATCCCAATGCACAGACTCCTTGCACTTGTATAGAGTGTAGGTGATGATAGAACAACCATATATAATCAGACTTATATAATCAGAGATGCATCATTGGACCAAATCTAAAATACTGACAATGCTTCAAATATACTTCAGTATCTAGTATGATCTTCATCAGAAATACATATCTGTTGAGGAAGATTGTAGATGGAATATGTCTTCTTCTGCAATACACATCTGTAGTACAACATCTGTTCAATTATGATGATTCCAATATATCTTTTATAGCTGTGATTCACCTTTCCTGCCTGTTGGTGGTGATATGAGCTAGGATGCTGACAAGGATATTACACTTAAAAGCTAAAAGGTTCTTGTTGTTGAAATTCATTTTTGTTGGAGTAGGCTTTAGATGTAACATTAACAGACTCTTGGGCTTCAAATGTAATATCAACACAACTATTCCTTCATACTTCAGATACTTTAACTGTTCTATCATGATGATCTTCCACAAAAACATATTCGAGATGTTTAATTTAAGTCTCAGCAAACAAACTTCACACAGTTTTATGAATGATCTTAAGAAAGAGGCCTTGAAGATATCTGTACTGACTTCAAGAAGGCACGCAATTATATATAGAAATAGATACTGCTTCAATGCTCAATATGATGCTTCAAGTGTACACAAAATAATGATCCTTTATCACTGTTATTGACCTTTTCAAGCTTTAGTAAGGCAGATAACGCTGGGAATACTACCTTGATATAATTCTGATCTTGAGGACCTATACCATACCACTACTCTATTGAGGAAACTTGGTATTCTGCTGATAGGAAAACTGCTTGATCCAAATACCAATTGATACTAATTTGATAGACTATGTAGTAATTTCACTTCAACTCGCACATGCACCCATAGTTAAGACAACCTTCATAGTTTCTACTATTGATCTCTCCACTATTCTCAACAACAATCATCAATAGACTGAATCTGATCTTGGCATCATTAACCTGTTGCTTATTCTTTCATTCTAGTTTAAAAGAATGTCACTACATTTTCCTTTCTAGGACTACTCCATACTCATTTCTGTTTTATGTACAATTCAACTGTTCTACCATAATGATCTTCGAAAAGACATCTTCAACTTTTATACTAGGAATCTTCATGGGCGGATCACTCAGAGATTTATCACTCACTTAACCGCATTCCTCCAAGGGGAATTTTCATAGATGAATGGTGTAATGATATAATGATGATAGGCACTTCTCTTACTCATCCTTCTTAAAGAGATTCATTATTAATTCTAGCAGTATGGTGCACAATGTGATCATCCTTTGTGGGTCTTTCCGGTTCTGTAGCTTGAAACATAATTTTTGTGATTTTAACCATTCATCACTTGATGTGTTAATGTTTTATTAGCTTACATGTTCATGGCTGAAGCTCTCTCTACTATCATGGCTTCTTGTTGCAATCTGTCAGCTATTGAATGCTTCAGATAATCTTCTTCCTCTATAGTTCTCTTTTAGAGAAATTTGTCCTTTCCCTTCCTGACTTTATAGCTGTTCTCATTCCAAGGAGCTCTTCTTAGACTGCTTTTGTGGGGACTATTTATGAACTTCTCTCCCCCTGGGATGTTGCTTCATATCTATCACTGGTTAGATATTTGCATTGCTTCTTAGAGCATCTCCCCCTGAGACTATGATGGACTCATTATGTTATTGAGGTAACAGGCTCCCCCTTTCGCTTTTCCTTCCATACTTTATTGGGGTTCTTCATCATGTCTGCACTCCTTTTTGATTCATAGTTTTGTTTGATTTGATTAGATTCCATCATCAGTCTAGAATTATTTAATGTATATGGCAGTTTACAGTATTTTTCTTTGTGAACAAGCTTGAGGCATACATAACATCTTATTTTACCAAGGTACGTTTGAGCTAATGTATAATATTTTTTGCTCCCTTTTGAACATAATTTACATTCAACAAGTTTATGTCCAAAATTATTGCATGCATAACAATAGCCATGGAAATTATTTGTGTACTTGGTGAAGGATTATCTTTTCCATTTTCTTGCTTTAGGGGTTCTTCTCATTCATTACATCCTTTGTTGGTTGGACTGTATTTTCTTTGTCTTAGAATATGCTGCAATATGTCCTGGTTTATGACAATAGAAACATGTGATATTTGTCATAGGAGGAAGGAACCTCCTTTGACATCTTCCGAATTTTTTTAATTCATCCTTAGGAGCATATGAGCCTTTTGCAGTTGATTGTTTCATCCTCTCATTATCATTCCTTTCATGTTGATGCTTGTTTTTGTTTGTTCCTTTACGAAACATGTTCCTGCTGGCTTCTATTTCTATAGGAATATTCTGAGCTACTTCATTATCCTTTACAACTTTTACAAAGATGATATTCTTGTTGTCTTCTACCTTGGACTTACTTGTTTCTCCTTCATAGCCTATCCCAGTATTTATGAGAGGAGACCTTTGAGCATTTAGAATTTGGTCCAACTGTCCAGAGATTTTCATTTGTGGAATATTCATTAATAATTCTCTTTGGGCTTTTTCTAATTTATTTCTCAGGAACACTACTTCTTCCAATTTCTCTTGCATCTGAATTTTATAATTTATTTGCTTTAGAAGAGTGCCTTCTACTTTCCTTGCTTCTTCAAGGTGTGTCTTCAGGCCAACAATTTATTTCTTATCTTCATATTCTTTCGCATCACATATTTGCACCAATGTCTTAAGGTCTTTGTTTTCATTCTTCAATCTTTCTATTTCAGTCAAGGCTGTGTCAAGTTTGGCTTTTTCCTCAACTGTAATTTCTTCATGGTGCTCACATCCATTCACCCTAGAATGTATCTCATTTGATTAAACATATTCCTTTAAACATGAACTTTTCTTCTTCTTGATTCTCTTCTCATTCTTGACAATGCAGCCCCTAGTGTCTACTTCATGCATGAAATGCAATCTATCCCAGATTTCTTTTGCTGAGGTTAGATCCATTATTAAATCAAGATCCTTGTTATAAAGACTGTTATATATCACACATTTTTCCTTGGCATTCCACTGTTGTTCATGCACCGAGGGAGAGTTTTTGCAGTAACCATCATATACAAGCTTCCATACCTCAGGTTCATAAGCCATTAAATCTGTTTTAACCTTATCTCTCCATTCAGGAAAGTATGTTGTATTTAGTACGGGTACATTTTGATAGTCCATGACTCAACCAGATCTCCTTCAAGCTATTAGGCTTACACCAAAGGAACCCGCTCTGATACCAATTGTTGAACCCTTAGTTAAACTGAGAGGGGGGGTGAATCAGTTTAACACATTCATGGACTTTTCAAACTTTCCTTTAAAATTTTTTACACCTTCATTTCATGATCAACTTAATATGTGAGCAATCTTAATATGTGAGCAGCAAGTATTAAGTAGATTAGATAATTTAACAGAAAACTTAATATGTGAGCAGAAAGTATTAAGCATACTAGATACACCATATCAACACATAAACATCATGCACATAGACAATAGATATAAGTGGAAACCCATAAGGGAGAAAAACACATCATATCATTGTTGTGATGCAAAGGCAAGCTCCAACTCCCTCTCACCACTGATTTTCTATAGGCTCCAACCTACAGGAGGCTCCTACCTCAATTCTACAAGCTACAACTTGCAAGGAAGCTCCAACTCCCATCTATTTTCTGCAGGCTACAACCTATAGGAGGCTCCTACCTCAGTTAGCTACAACTGACATATATCAAGCTACAACTTGATATGGAAGAACCAACTTCCTCACTCTCTCATAAAAATAAACACATGTTGATTTACCTGGATATCTGCTCTGTTTTGTTCCTTCTTCACTGCTACCCACCAGCCTTCATGTCTTCCTTATATCATCTCTGAATCTTCACAACTTCTCTATCTGCTCCTCCGTTTTCTTACCCTCTCTGCCTCATTTCTAGATTCTCTAACCTCTTGCATCTTTCTTATATTCCTCTGCTCACTTCCATTCTACAGATTTCTAACAATATTCAATTCTCTTCAATTCTACTGCACACTCTCTCTTTCTCTCTCTATTTTCGTAACCTTCTCCACATGGATATTACCTATTTTATAAAAATAACTTCATGGTTTTTTGCATTCTACAGAGAATTCGAAATGAATAGCCACGACTCTTTGCCTTCTATATTCTCATTTCTTTTTCCAGCTCATTCAGAAAAAAATATAACAATATGTAGACATTTCAATATTACAGTGGGGTATTTATTTGCCTACAGAGACTTGCCTTTGCATCACATACAATAAAAATAATTTTAAATCATTTACATTCACATTTTCAGTTATATAAAACAATTTCACTCAGCTATTTTTTAGCCCTTGGCTTGTTGTACATTTGTCTTTTCTGTTGCTGTCACTAGCTTTTTCAGTTTCTGCTTACTCTGCTGCTTTTTGTGCATGTACCCCTTGTTAGCCCCCTATGAATTTTTTGACAAGAAAACAGGGGGCTAAAATGTTTTTGAGCCTTCAAGGATTGCATCTCCTCCGAAAACGCATAATCCTTGAAGCCTCCTGTGCCTTTTCCCTTTGATAAATCCTCACTGCTGTTCGCGGTTTAAAAACCTCTCTGGGATGAAGAGAATGCCAAAAGGCCTTCATTTTTCCTCTTATTTTAGACCTATTAAACCTCTGTTTTCATCACCTTTCCCCCTTATGATTCCCTTTAAACCCTTCAAATATCCTTTTGTTTGGTTTAATATCCCCTTTTTCTATCTACCGATTCCCTCTTTAGCCTTAAAATACTCTTTTTTGGCTAAAAACCCATATTTCACCCTAAGACAGGCTTAGCCCCTGTCGGCTAGCCCCTTAAACCACTTCCCCTCCATAAGCCCGTGTGCTAGTCCAAAGCACTAGTCGCATCAGAAAATTGAAGCAGGACATTCTTTCCATTGTAAAGCCCAAAGTTCCGATGCGATGGTGTTATATTCTGTCGGCTTTGAGTTGTTTTCTGTCGTTGATTGAAATAAATCCAACAGTCGTCACAATTTCCTTCACTCCTGCATCTCCGTTTTGTCACCCCTCTGATTGCATGCCCACCGTTGATTCACTTTTTAATCCGACGGCCCTCGCATCCTCGCTCCAATCGCATTCGCAAATTTTAAACTATGCCATCCTCCATCCCTCCCAATTGCAACCCTCCAACACGATCCTGGCCATTGAATCCATAAGAACCAATGGCCAGGATCCGCCCTCATTCCGCCATGTGTCCCCTGATTGAGCTCCTCCGATCCAATCGCAGTCGTCGATCTCTCACAAATCCGATGGTCCAAAGCCAATCGCTCTATCGCCCATCGGATTCAGGTGCTCCCCATCGCTACCCTTCTATTAGATCTCAACCTTCCATCTCAGCTAGATCGACGGTCCACATGTGTTTCTCCTCCAAACCTCCATTTCACTGCATTTTTTTCTTGTTTTCCCTACAGCCATTGTCTCCACAGTTGCACCACTATTCCTCCAGGTCTCCACAGCATCTCTTCCACCACCCCTGGATTTTATAATTGGTTTATTTTACTGTGCAGGGTATATAGAGTGGTGAATTCACTCTATTTTCCATAATCACAGTCACTGTGATTCAAGACACAGAGAGGCCATACAGCAATGGCTCAGTGAAATAGCAGAGATGGGTTCAGCGGATTAAAGCCAGTTAATTGAATATTCAAATCCTAATCCCGTGATCAAAGGATTAAGGCAGAGTCTAAAGATTAAAAGAGCACATGAAACGAGCCACATCTACTCTCATCTTTAGTAGTACATTTTCTCAGAATAGTACGCCCTCTGACAGAAGTCTCCAAGCCTCCCTGAGCTTCCAAAGGCCATCTCACTGAAAGAAAGCTTCTAAAGACTTTCAAGACAACAATAATGGAGGTATGGAAGCCCAGAAGACCATCAGTCACCTTACTTTCTTCAGAAGACGAAACAGAGAGCCTTACAGCTAGAAATAACTTCAAAGAAACATCAGAGGTCAAATCCAACCTGACAAAGACTCCAAGATGGACCACCAAGTACAGCGCAGAACTATTAAGCAGAGTGGGCACGAAACGCCTCCCCCACTCTTTCTTAATAAATTGAATTAATGTGTGTCACCTACCCCTGCTATCCATTATTCCTATAAAGAATCCCAGAGAACACTTTGAAAAGGTTTGGGATTGCGTTATTGTGGTTCTAGTTTTAGGGATTCATTTTTTACTGTTAGAAATAGTTTTGGGAGAGAGTAGCAGAGTAGTTTGTAATGTAGTAGGCTGGGAGGAGAAAGTTAGGACTATAATCAGCTATTGAGCTCAGTGTATGTGACTGGTTTTGCACAATTAATCAAGAAAATTTCACAGGATCCTGGTCTATTACTACGGGTGATGTTTTCTTTTTACATTGTTTTATTACATTTTTTCATGTCGTTCATTGGTCTTCTGGTACACATCAGAAACATAACATAGGATTTTCTCACGCACGATACCCTATGTTTATGCTCTCCCTACCTTTAATTTTTTCTTCTGATAGTGAAATCTAAGAGAAAATTCATGTAATTTAACCAGTGTAGCAGTTGTTATTCACTGTTAGCTGATGTGTGAATTCGGGGTTTGATGCTTAGTTGTTCTTGTTTGGGTTCAATCTAGAGGATTTGGGATACCGGGGATTTAGTGTAAGCCCTATCCACTGGGGTCCTTGTACGACAGATTTACCTTTCCAAGATCCCCTGAGCTGGTGTCGAAGCATTAAAGGTTAAAATTACTTCTATGATCTCAGGCCTGGTTGTCTATTTAAATCTTATTGTTTCTCCTTCAAGAGTATGCCGAAGCAGATCTAGAGTTAGATGACCTCTAGTCTGATCTCAGGCTACCCTTTGTGTTTCACCTTTCTATCCTTATTTTTCCATTCCATCATCTATCTCAAATATCCTTTAGTATAGATGATGTGCCCTGTGAAAGCCTTGGCTAGTTGTTTGCAAGTAATCCCCTTTCACGACTCCATATCCCAATGGATGGCACAACCTTGACCCATCCTCTTTTGCCGAAACATCCTACTGCTCCGCTCCTTTCTTCCCATTACCTTCTCAGTATATGATCTCACGACCAACCCGATAACCAACCCAATCATTTTAAACCTCCATTATGCTTCATACCTAGCCTAACATCTCATTTTCAGCTTCAAAGATACACCATTCTTTGTTTCATTGGAGAGATCCCTCTCTGGGTCCAGGAGGGCTAGATCCTAGGGCCCCAAAGTGGTTCTGATGTTGCCTCATCTTTTGGTCTTGCCAATCTGGCCAAAACATGGGAACTCCAACATAATGGCGACTCCACTGGGGAATAAATCTGAGAGTCCTTAACCACTGTCATTGGTCTGTGTCCCATTGAAGTCCCCAACATAATGGTGACTTCGCTGGGTAACAACTCAGACCAATGCCTTTAGATTGGTATCTCATTGTTGATGGTCGACAACAGTCTATTTCTAATATCCCAATTGATCCACCTGGCGACTCCACACCCTGTAATCCCAAATAGACCCAATGACTCCACTGGTGGAGAACTCTGAACTGGTTAAGAAGCTGCAGTGACCTTCTTTGCAGAAACATGGATCTAGACATGGACATGGATGCAAAGCTTGATGCTTTGGTAGATCAATTAAATGGAATAGTAATCATGTTTGGTAAAGTGTTGGAAATGCATATGGCTAACCTGAATGAAAATGATGATTATTTAGAGCAACCCATGCATTTTCCCACGCAAGAGCCAACTCCAGACCTGGACGATGAGCAAGACATGTATGATGATCTTGGTTTGGAGTTTTCTCTTGCTCGGGAAAATTCTCAAGATGAGGCTCATGAAGATATCCCGCCTCAGGATCAGTTCGTACGAGAAGCAGAGGATTGCAGCTCTTCTATCTGTGTTAAAAAAAAAATTCCTCTGTTGACAGAAGAAGAGATGGCTCGAATATCAAACACGCAGTCCACCTTTGAAGCCTTCTACGGAACTGATGTAGATCTAGAAAACTCCTATGAGGATCAGGACAAAGAAAGACCTGCTGAGAATCTAGCAAGTTTGATTGGTGACATTTCTTACGATTATGACTTTCCTAGTTATGATCTATTTGATGATTATTATTTCCAGAGAGAAGCTGAGCTTGCATAACCATCATCAATAGACCCATGGGAGGAAAGATGGGGCCAGAAACTCCAGAGAAGCAATGAACCCAGTCAGCCTATCTATGACACTGATGGGGAAAGTTATGAAATCATCAGTGATGAGTGTCATGATATCGGAGTTCAGCAGTCTTTCCTTTCAGAAGACGAGGAGGAAAGAAAAGAAGAGATTCTTGAGCAGGATTAAAGTAAATAGCCTTCCCTTAAAAAAGGGGAAGTATTGGAAAATATCCCTGCTCATGAATATATAGGTCTTTTCATGGAGCTTGGCCCAGTAGAGAAGAACATATCAGATCTCCAAGAGGACTCAGCAGCAATGTACGATGAGTCCTCCAGTTCAAAAGATGAAGGAGACACTCTTCCTGAAGAGAGTATTGTTCTTAATCTAGTGGAAGAAGAAGAAATCATGGTTGAAGCCTGCCTGCCAAATCTTCATAACCAGGTATCATTTCAAGATCCTTATGTTCATTTCCTGCAAACATTTGAAGAAGGATCAAAGGTCTTTTTGAGCAGCATGTTGCAAACAGAAAGAATTTTTTTTAAATTTGTTTTTGAGGAACAGAGAGAATGGGACTGACCCTACCTATCCAGCCTGCTCAAGGATCTGAGCAGAACAGACTAGTCATGGGATCACTTGATGGACTAGTTGCATTGGAAAACAATGTTTGTAAGCTAGACTTGTAAAAATTCAAGTAGAGTAGGGTAGGTAGGAAAAATCTCAATAAAGCTCATTCCATGAGAATTTAGTCAGTTATTTTAATTTCCGCAAGGTTTACATTCCATGAGCATTTTTGTCTATTATGCCATGGTCCGCAGCAAGTCAGGCAGTCTAAAGCTGGCTTGACTATTTTTCAATTTCTGTCTTAGAATGTAGAGAAGAAATATGCTAGACAGTTTAATCCTAGCAGATGTAGTTTAGGTAGAGAAAATATGAGACCAACAATTTAATATGGTCTCATGGAGTAATAAGGGTAGAATTAGAATAGGTTTATTTTTCCTGTTTATAAGAAATTGATGATGTAAGGTTTTGAAAGTCCAAATGCACCCAGAAGAAAAAATGTTAGAATTTAGTCTGGGTAGGTAGCTGTTTGAGTGACGTTGCTGTTGATATGTGTCTTCATGGTTTATGGCAGCTGAATCAAAGAAGAAAGGGTGGTTCAAACACCAAGCATCTGGCTTATACCAAAGATCATTCTCTAAATTCTTGACTCCTTCAAGAAGAAGCCATCCCCATGTGGAGCCATTGTTAGCCCCCTATGAATTTTTTGACAAGAAAACAGGGAGCTAAAATGTTTTTGAGCCTTCAAGGAATGCATCTCCTCCAAAAACACATCATCCTTGAAGCCTCATGTGCCTTTGCCCTTTGAAAAATCCTCACTGTTGTTCCCGGTTTAAAAACCTCTCTGTTGTGAAGAGAATTCCCAAAGGGCTTCATTTTTTGTCTTATTTCAGCCCTATTAAACCTCTATTTTCATCACCTTTCCACCTTTTTATTCCCTTTAAACCCTTCAAATATCCTTTTGTTTGGTTTAATATCCCCTTGTTCTATCTACCGATTCCCTATTTAGCCTTAAAATCCTCTTTTTTGGCTAAAAACCCATATTTTACCCTATGACAGGCTTAGCCCCTTTCGGATAGCCCCTTAAACCACTTCCCCTCCATAAGCCTATGTGCTAGTCCAAAGCGCTAGTCGCATCGGAAAATCGGAGCAGGACATGCTTTCCATTGTAAAGCCCAAATTTCAGATGCGATGGTGTTATATTTTGTTGGCTTTGAGTTGTTTTCCGTCATTTATTGAAATAAATCCAATGGTCGTTGAAAGTTCCTTCACTCCTGCATCTCCCTTTCGTCACCCCTATGATTGCATGCCCACCGTCGATTCACTTTTAATCCGATGGCCCTCGCATCCTTGCTCCAATCGCAATCGCAAATTTTAAACGGTGCCATCTTCCATCCCTCCCAATTGCGACCCTCCGACGTGATCCTAGCTGTTGAATCCACAAGAACCAATGCCCAAGATCCGCCCTCATTCCGCCATGTGTCCCCCGATTGAGCTCCTCTAATCCAATCATAGCCGTAGATCTCTCACAGATCCGATGGTCCAAAGCCAATCGCTCTATCTCCCATCGGTTTCAGGTCCTCCCCATCGCTCCCTTCCTATTAGATCTCAGTCGTCCATCTCAGCCAAATCGACGGTCCACATGCGTTTATCTTCCAAACCTCCATTTCACTACATTATTTTCCTATTTTCCCTACAGCCATTGTCTCCACAGTTGTGCCACTATTCCTCCAGGACTCCACAACATCTCTTCCACCACCCCTGAATTTTATAATTGGTTTATTTTACTGTGCAGGGTATATAGAGTGGTGAATTCAGTCTATTTTCCATAATCACAGTCATTGTGATTCAGGACATAGAGAGGCCATTACAGCAATGGCTCAGTGAAACAGCAGAGACAGGTTCAGTGGATTCAAGCCAGTTAATTGAATATTCAACTCCTAATCCCATGATCAAAGGATTAAGGCGCAGTCTGAAGATTAAAAGAGCACATGAAATGAGCCACATCTACTCTCAGCATCAGCAGTACATTTTCTCATAATAGTACGCCCTCTAACAGAAGTTTGCATGCCTCCCTGAGCTTCCAAAGGTCATCTCACTGACATAAAGCTTCTAAAGACTGTCAGGACAACAATAACGGAGTTATGGAAGCCCAGAAGACCTTCAGTCACCTTACTTTCTTTAGAAGACGAAACAGAGAGCCTTACAGCCATAAATAACTTCAAAGAAACATCAGAGGTCAAATCTGACCTGACAAAGACTCCAAGCCAGACCACCAAGTACAGCGAAGAGCTATTAAGCGGAGTGGGCACGAAATGCCTCCTCCACTCTGTCTTAATAAATCGACTTAATGTGTGTCACCTACCCCTGCTATCCATTCTTCCTATAAAGAATCCCAGAGAACACTTTGAAAAGGGTTGGGATTGCGTTATTGCGGTTGTAGTTGTAGGGATTCATTTTTTACTGTTAGAAATAGTTTTGGGAGAGAGTAGCAGAGTAGTTTGTAATGTAGTAGGCTGGGAGGAGAAAGTTAGGATTGTAATCAGCTGTTGAGCTCAGTGTATGTGACTGGTTTTGCATCAATTAATCAAGAAAATTTCACAGGATCCTGGTCTATTACTACGGGTGATGTTTTCTTTTTACATTGTTGTATTACATTTTTTCATGTTGTTCATTGGTCTTCTGGTATGCATCGGAAATATAACATAGGATTTTCCCACGCACTGTACCCTATGTTTCTGCTCTCCCTACCTTTAATTTTTTCTGCTGATAGTGAAATCTAAGAGCAAATTCATGTAATTTAACCAGTGTAGCATTTTTTATTCACTGCTAGCTGATGTGTGAATTGGGGGTTTGATGCTTAGTTGTTCTTGTTTGGGTTCAATCTAGAGGATTTGGGATACTGGGGATTTAGTTTAATCCCTGTCCACTGGGGTCCTTGTACGACAGATTGACCTTTCCAAGATCTCGTGAGATGGTGTCGAAGCATTGAAGGTTAAAAGTCCTTCTCTGATCTCAGGCTTGGTTCTGTGTTTAAATCTTATTGTTTCTCCTTTGAGAGTATGCTGAAGCAGATCTAGAGTTAGATGACCTCTGGTCTGATCTTAGGCTACCCTTTGTGTTTCACCTTTCTCTCCTTATTGTTCCATTCCATCATCTATCTAAAATATCCTTTAGTATAGATGACGTGCCCTGCGAAAGCCTTGGCTAGTTGTTTGCAAGTAATCCCCCTTCACGACTCCATATCCCAATGGATGGCACAGCCTTGACCCATCCTCTTTTTCCGAAATGCCCTACTACTCCACTCCTTTCTTCCCATTACCTTCTCAGTCTATGATCTCACGACCAAACTGATAAACAACCCAATCATTTTAAACCTCCCTTGTGCTTCATACCTAGCGTAACATCTCATTTTTAGCTTCAAAGATACACCATTCTTTGTTTCATTGAAGAGATCCCTCTGCGGGTCCAGGAGGGCTAGATCCTAGGGCCCCAAAGTGGTTCTGATGTTGTCTTATCTTTTGGTCTTGCCAATCTGGCCAAAACATGGGAACTCTAACACCCCTGTCAGACCCATATTCTTCATCTCTATGTAAAAGTGCATCCACCAAATTTTCCAATTAAATCTCAATCTGGGAAAATTAAATTAATGCGGAAGCTTCATTTTTCCATGGTTATGAAACCCCATATCTGTATGACAGATCTGCATATATAATTTAAACCAAAACTCACCTTCACTCAAGGTCCACCAGGCCTTTAGCCTTTGATTTATGGAAATGCCAACATATATATCTATTGGATCTTGGATTAAACCCCAATACTATAACTTACCATGAAAGTTCTCTTTCGACAATGGTTGAACTATATAATAAGACCTTCTCACGAGGGTCGCATCAAGGTTCAACTTGTGGTTAGAACTTGAAATATAACTTGCATTTCCACATATGTTAATATGTTTCAAGACTCTATTTTACACCCAAATATCATATCTGGCCCACGACACTTTAATTTCAAACCATATATATAAGTCTCGGCCCACATCACATCACAACCTACCTTGTGTTAACATCCTTGCAATTTAATGATACGAATGTCGTCGATCTTCGATGGTTAGGAATCAGACTGAAATCGCATTTTTATTCACCCTGAGCTTTAACACGAAATTATTTTGTGAAATAGGCTGTATTCTAAAAACTGCCAAAGACACGTGTTGTACGCTGACCACTATCACATTTATTTTTGGGATTCCGCTTACTATTTAGAAATTATGGGAAAACCATAAACGGTTTTCGATTTCCTCCTTTACTATTTACACAGTTCTGGTTCCACTTTAACTCGAGGTGCCATCCAAGACTCCGCCCTCGCTCCTGTAATTTGACTTCGCCTTCCCGGTTTCATTCGGCTCTGCTTCACACAATTCAACTTATTTGATTTGATTCAGACCTGCTTGTGTTGGGTATGTGTTATATTCTTTCCACGACTAGCCCCACGCACAGTACGTTGCATCGGGTGCAGCAGGGGGGTCACAAGGGGGGAGGCAGCCCCCACTGTTGGGGTCTTGGGCAGCGCCCCGACGAAATTTTTTTTGGTGTGCGGACCCACTCATAGGAGGACCCACCCATGTTTTTTGCATGATTTTGCACATGGTTTTGGGGTACGATGGCTTTCTACCCCTGGTATTTTGTAGATCTAGTCAAGGGAACTACGGTTATGTTCAAATCTAGGGTTAATGGATTGGGGTTTATGTATGCTTTGGCATGTATATATATGTGTTGTAGCACTAAAAGGAATATAATGAAAAATAAAGCTAGTCATCCCGATTTGGGATCCAGGGGAAAATCTTTTTGTTTATCTGTTTTATGTTTTATGCTCTCGCTATTGTTTATTTTCTGTTATAAGATTCGTGTGTAGATAATTTCTGTTCAGGGCTAAAACCTACATCTTGGAACTTGATTCTCCACATTGGTAGCATAATTGCAATCCGATCTCAATTAAGAACCAATTGAATTGAATTCTTCCCAGAACATCTTATGCAAAGAATGAATTCTCCATGGATTTACTGTATGTTGGCTTAAACACAACTCGACTCCTTTCAAATCTCATTTTCTCACTATGGATCGACTTCACTTGATATTGATTCAGATAAACTGAATTTTCGATGCAGACTTGACCATGTTCAAAATTCAGGAGCCAATTATTACTTGCGTTATTCATTGAAAGGCCTAACTCATGAATGAACCTTTCGATTTCCAACCTCGATTTTAGGTGGTTACCCTATTGGAGTGACTGTAGCACATATTTCGTTACATTGTTAATACTGTGGTTTCACTTCAATTTAATAATTCAACAGTTCACTTATTAACATCGATTCACCGTGGTTTATACTAATTTTCCCAATAAGTACAAATCACCCAGAACTTAATTAAATGAATGTGAATTCTCAATTCTCACAATCAAGTCTTCCAATAGTAAGAAAATACCACATCATTCCTATTGCAGAGTTTTATTCACTGAAACTCAATCATTCCTTAGACAGTATTCGATCAAGGAATACATATATATTTCACACCAATATATATAATCTTTACCATATTCAAAACCATAATGTCAGCAACCATCAATTTCTTCAATTCATACATAGAATCTCTAATTCTAACCCTTGCCATAGAGTTTATTCAAAACTGTTTATAAACCCAGATCAACTCTCACATTAAATCATAAATGCACAGATAGATGCACATCCCAATGACACACAGGACCCATTTAAAACCCCCAATTACAGAGTCTCATCCCATAGCAATTAAACTAAACAATGCTCATACTATCTCTGCTTCTTTGTTGTCTCTGTTTCTTGTCTTATGCTTTCTTTGCTGCCTCTCTGCTTCTTTTTTGCCTCTACTACCTCTCTTCTTCTTTGCTCCTTT
This sequence comes from Pinus albicaulis, assembly GCA_034641835.2. Taxonomy (NCBI): domain Eukaryota; kingdom Viridiplantae; phylum Streptophyta; class Pinopsida; order Pinales; family Pinaceae; genus Pinus; species Pinus albicaulis. The sequence continues at coordinate 18,323 of JAXQQM020070090.1, forward strand.
GCTTCATCTGCTGCTTGGGCTACCTCTTTTTGCTACCTTTGCTTTCTCTGCTGCCTCTACTCCTTGTCTGTCTCCTTTTCCTTATTGCTGGTTCTTCTTTGTTCTTTTGCCTTAGTGATAGTTCAGGTGTTGCTCCTTTCTTCTCCTTTTCCATCAATAACAATATTTCCAATAAATATGTTGTTCCTCGTACTCACCAATGCCCAGAATCAATCAAACTCTGCCAATCATGCTACTCTCCTCATCAAAGAGCCATTGTGAACCCTGAAAAGGAAGTTTTGTTTACCATTACAACTGAGTTTATCAACCACATACTTCAGTTACAGCCTGGGCCAAATGAATTTCCATTATATATTGAAACCCTCACTAAGTTCTACATGGATCTGGATTTTCCCAAGGGATTCCATATTTTTCAAACTTTCATGCCATCCTATGTGGAAATTCCCAAGCTTAACCCTCCATACTCCTCTGCTAAATTCTCAGAAAGGAATAGACATATTATTTCCATGTTATAATTCATCCTTGACTATTTTATAGATGAACATGCTAATGTAGCAATAATTGGTTTCTTTTCCACTTTTACACCCGGTCAGCCTCCTGCTACCATCTTTAACTTTTCTCAATATATTTCTGACAGTATCCATGAGAAATTAGTCAAATTTCCTTATGAAGGTGTTTTTAGGTATTCTTTATTCCTATTCCACATCTTCATATACTTTCAATCTGAAAAATTTCCTATAAACCTTTAGATGCTAGATGTGGAAGGAAATCCACAATCTGTCATATTCTAGACTTTCTTAATAAGGAAGGATTCAAATGAGTTTACTTATTCAGAGTTCACAGATTATTTTATCCATCCCTTGGTCAATTTGCTAAACAATAGTGTGCAACCTAGAATTAGCAATGAAATCAAGAAGGTTTTGCAATTATATGAACATAACAGGACAAGTGATTAGTACTAGTACCAAAATCACACTGAAATTAGAGTCTATGGGTCAAGCCTTATTCCTTATAAATTTCCAAAATACCTCCCTATGAGGTTATTTTCTCTAGAGTATATAAGGCATATTTTAAATTCAAATTCTGTAAATTTCTTAATTGCATAGAAGAAAATACAATTCAAGTTAAAGATCTAGGTTGGCCCATTCATCTATAATAATAGAGAAGCAGATCCAGATGCGGAAAAATAGTTGCATGAGTTTAAATTCAGTCCTATTTTTCTTTGGTATTATGATCCCCTTGGTATTATTAGAAAAATGAGAGTCAAGTGCAAACTGACTCCATACATACATGAAAAGAAGCCAGAAATTGAGAAATTCTCAAACTAATATGAATGGTTCGAGAATACAATGGTAGAGGCTGAAAAGAAAAGTGATACTAGTCAAACTTTGCAAACTCCAGCCCAAGAAGATATAAGTGTAAAAAGAAATAGGGAAGAAGGATCTTATACAACTGAGACTACTACAGAGACAAAATTCAAACTAAGATACAACAAAAAGCAGAAGATTAATCCTGCCAGTAAAGAAAATGAGACAGTAGAGGCCATTGACACAAAAATTTCAGAAAAAGACATTGTACCTCCTACAGTAGTTGAAGTGGAACAACATCCAACCACTTCTAATACAAAGTTAATGTAATATTCCAAATTTGGAACAGCTACACTATTGGGAATATCTCAAAGATATTACCAATGTGGAGATCAGCAATAGATAAAGATGAGCTGGAAATAGCAGTGAATACATTAATACAAGAATTCCAGAAGATCCACATAACTATAACATTGGATTATAGTAGAAATAACGTATACAATATCTTGAGGAAATAGTTACTCAAGATAGGAAAAATCAGCCTCAAGAAACATGTACATAAAATATGATAAAACACTACTACACAAGAATGCCCAAGGCTATGACTGTGCAGTCTATAAAGGAGGGCTACTGAAATATAGTGTCAATACACAAAAAATGACAATATAAATCTCAAAAAGAAGAGGGGGAGAAAGATCTCAACCCCTGGAAACAACAATACACAATCCTTAAAAGGATTGGCTGAAATACACACAAAATGGAAATTATGCAGAAATGTCGGAGTTGCTGGGCAGCAGCTGCAACTCAGAAACTGGACATGGATGTAGATAGCTGATGATGCTGCAAATTATGGCTGAATCTCATCCAAAGGATCTCTCAAGTGAAAGGCTGATCCAATCCTTGATGATCTCACTCTCCAAAATAGTGGAGCAAGTCCCCACTGCTATTGCACTCAAAAATAACACAGTCTATTGAAGGGACTACGTTGTTGGTGAAGAGAAGTGCTTGGCCTGATTCCAATGATCTGAAATATGATATGAAATTTCCCTCACTAACCTCCTAGAGGAATATAAGCTCCCTCCTATAAAACATGAGCCAAGGAAATGGTGTTTTGGAGTCCCCACTGCAACACCCTGCAACACAAAGTTATCCTGCTTCAAGAATAACGTTGTGACTGAAGGAGGTGGCTTTGGCCTTGAGCCAAGATATGTGGAGAATTAAGAACAATCCCTCAAGAGGCCTCTCAATAAGGTGAAGAAATCCTAAATATGAATTCCCTCGACAACTTTGCTAAACAGCAAAATAATGCACCATGTTTGCATAGACAATGAAATCAATAAGCCATTTCATGAATAACAATCATTGCCTTCCCCTCCTTTTAAACAAGTGAAAGCTCTCTCTCCATGGGTCCCACTCATTATGGTTTCCTCCACCAAATATCCTCTTCCTCATTCACACTGCGTTGTCTTCTAAAGTGATCCACTCCTCCTATGGCAGCGCTGTTGACTTGGTCAAACCTAACCTTGTCTTCATGCATTTTCCCCTTTTCACACTTGAGGGTGCAAAATAAAGATAATTTGATGATCCCTTTCACATTAATAGGGATTTTATTCATGTCTTCAATGATAATGGGTTTCCTTACCCATTTATTAAGCTGCTAGGTGATAAAAACAAAATTTTAATATTCCATTTAGCTATGTGCTAAAATGGGAATATTACAGTCCTCCCCTCCCAAATGTTGCTTGTCCTCAAGCAACTGTAAGGATAGAACTGGAAAATCTCCACTCAAGGCATGGAGTCTAAAATGTGTTGAGGAACATCCTCCCCAAGTGGATCCTCCATCCCCAAGCAATCATCCATACAAAATGAGTTACCTCCCAACATGGCAACTCCTCAAAATCACCTTCCACCTTTGGCTCCTGCAATATAGGTGGGCTGAAAATCCGATCTTGGTAGAAAAAATAGCCTACCCCACGATGTCCTCCTCTCCACTTAGGATAAGTGCAGAGTACATTTTGATCTTGGGCTGCAATAATATTTCCCTCAAGTGGCAAGATGAAGACTAGACCTCCAAGGATCTCTTCTCCAACGTTATGAAAGATGCTATCCCAGATCATCTCATATGTGATGAGTTGGAAGTCACAATCATATGGCATCCAATCAATCATATGGCTCACCTCAAATGGAAACAAATTTTTTTCTATAGTGGCCACATATCCTCTCATGCTCCCATTATAACATGCAATGCAAATAATGTGGGAGACCCTTCCCCCAAGGGACACATCAAACCAATGTGAAATTCCCCCAATCATGCTCTCAACAAATATAAAGAAAATAGCAGCATAATGAACCATAATGAGAACCATGCTTGTTGTCATGTGTGGAAAGGGAGAAGGAAATGGTCCCTCAATTGTAACCAATTCAGTTTGATCCTCAACTGCAAAAGAGTGTGACAAAAAGTGTGGTCTCTCAACCACTTTTTTGCTGCCCCACTCTCCACAAATGTATGGAGAAAGTGAATGATGTATGTTGCAAGGTGAGCATGTCCTCCAAAATACATTTCCTATGGCCAAGTCCTCCTAGGGAGTGTACACCGATAGTACTCATGGCCTCAAGTAGACCATGGGGTCTAGCAAAAAGAATGCTCCTCCTTGGAGCAACATCCTATACATATATGGTTAAGGGATTAATATACCAATCATCATGAAAATAAACAATACCCTTACCATAAGTTCTACTCATGCAAATTGAGTGGCTCAGAAATGAGTCTCCTCTCATCCTCAAAGAGAAAAGAGGTGGTTGTGCTAACTCCTCCAAAGAGTTATGTATCTCCTCCATCTTCACATGATCTATGCATCTCCTCATATGTTGATCTGTCAATATCATGCAAGCAAGATGATCCTGGGAGCACTCCAATCCTCTAAAATCAATGAATGGTGCCTCAACATGTGAAGCATCCCTCTTTCTCTGATGGTCCAGTGGTCTCCCCAGCAAAATGTCTCCACGTAATGAGACATCCTCAACAAGAGATGATTGAATATATGAATGGAGAAAACTCTCCATGCTCCCACTACGCAATCCAATCACCTTCTCAGGTGTATCAACCTCCCGAAATGAATAGGGATGTGTACTCCTCATCTCATGGTGTTGGGTCTTCTCCCTATCTCCTCCTTGTTTCTCCAAGGTTCCACACCTCTTCAAAAATGGCACATGTAAAACATGAGTTGTGCCTAGATATCCATACATGAGATCCTGGGGACTTCTTTGAAAAGATGCAAGAATCCCTCTACCCAGAACAAGATCCCCTCCTTCCTCTGCATGAGGCACTAGATAATCTCTAGATGGAACAACGTTGTTGCCCTCAGCTTCCTCAACATAGATGGGCAACCCTCCAATAATGTTGCTGCAAATGTGGAATCTCTCCCAAGGTGAAAGTAATTCCTGATCATTAAAGGTCAAGGAGTATCCCCTTTGCACCATGACAGTGCCACTCCTACTCCTACAACATCATATAAGAAATGAGAGCAAATCTGCCCTTTCTCTCCATAGAACAACCCAAGCAAAAAAATTTCTTGCTACTTTCTCATGCTCTCATCATACAAGACATGTGATGAAGACATAGTGAGTGATATGAATGTTGCATCATCACTATGCATCCATACTCTTTGCTGCTCCATGATGCTAGCATCCTGCCACATCTTCTCCATCCTCATACCCTTGGAAAGAGTGTATGCCAAGTGATGGCCAAACTCCTTCAAGAGTAACCAAGGCAGCCAAGCCTCCTGCTTCCCGGTATCATAAATATGCAAGTAGCTCACCAGCTCCTTGCTTACCATCCACATCCACTCAACCAATTGTGGATGCCTTCTTCCAACCTTCATCTTTTTACTCCTCCCATAAGGGCTACCATCATCCCAAATCAAATTCTTTCATTTCATGGGATCTTGAAATGTTATCTTCCCGAGGATCAATTTGACCCTATGAGGATCCAAATAGGTGGTAGGCAAAAACCTCCCATAATGATGTGCATGGCTCAAGAAATGTCCAACAAAATCATGAGAGATTTTATCCATCTGAAGATGTCCTCCATCTTCTATCTACTCCTGTGAGAAGGGAAGAACCTCCTCAAACTATTGAAGAATCTTTCACTCCATGATGTGTGGGAGTGCACCTTTATTGAAATTTCTCCCAGAGATCTCCTCCTCATGCATGGTCCTCCAAAACCCAAGAGGCCTTGGATCTGCTGCCAGTAGAAGTCCCTCTTTGAGTTGTGGCATTCTCATTGAGAGAGTGTCATATAGAGAGGAGAAAGAGTTTCTTATCTCCAGAGGTCTACTCCTCACTACTTCCTCCATGGCTTCCTTAATGAAGTTGCTCTTTGAGTGCTCACATGAGGAATGGTTCCTTTTTTCTCCATCACTGCTTTTGTACAGCGCAGTGCAATCCTATTGTTCTAGGTCAACTGCATGCAATGATGTAAACCCATCCAAAGTGCTTGCTGAAATGACAAGAGATGGATTCTTAATCATACCTTGGTGAAATGTGGAAGTTCCTTGCAGGGCTGTAAGAGTTTCCTCCTCATAAGTGTTGGCTTCCCAAACTGTTGAAGATGAAGGCTGCTCCTCCATGGAATTAATAGCGCTGGTACATGCCTCATTAGCTGGTGGTGAGGGCTCCTCCCTCCTTTTTCCAAACCTTTTGATCAATCTTTGAAAAAACTTAACAAGAGTAGAAACCCTTGTATGGCTTAGATGGCTGATCCACCAATTCTTTGCTTCACCTCCAATGTGCAGCACTGCAACTTCTATAGCCTCTTTGTCTATTACAGGATGTAGTAGGAATAAAGCCTCTATTTTCTTCACCCAAACCTCTGTTGCACATGTGATTGATCCATCAAATGTGGACAATAAAAATCTATTGCCTCTCATCATCCCATAGCTGTGGGGTCTTCTTTCTTCTTTCTGCTGAATAAATTATGGAAAATTTAGAGTCTCTTGGAAGGCTCTAGGTTTTTCTTGGTATTCACTTAGAATTTTGAATTCCAAGTGTTCTTCATGCTTCTGGTCTTCTTCTCCATGAGAGTAGGAAGTGCATGGTCCTTCCTCTTCCCTTTCTTCAATCTGCTTGACTTCCCTAGAGAGGTCTCCTCTGGATCTGAAAATAGATAGAGTAAAATCATCTTCTTCATCATCTTGACCTTCTTTGGGTAAGACTCACAGGCTGATCTAGAGATCATGCTTTGATACCAATGTAATATTCCAAATCTATAACAACTACACTATTGGGAATATCTCAAAGATATTACCAATGTGGAGATCAACAATACATAAACATGAGCTGGAAATAGCAGTGAATACATTAATACAAGAATGCCAGAAGATCCATATAACCATTACATTGGATTATAGCAGCAATAATGTATACAAGATCTTGAGGAAATAGTTACTAAAGATAGGAAAAATAAGCCTCAAGAAACATGTACATAAAATATGATAAAACACTGCTACACAAGAATACCCAAGGCTATGACTGCGCAGTATATAAAGGAGGACTTCTACAAAATAGTATCAATACAAAAAAATGACAATATACAACTCAAATAGAAGAGGGGCAGCAAGTTCTCAACCCTTGTAAACAACAATGCACAATCCTTAAAAGGATTGTCTGAAATACACACAAAATGGAAATTCTGCAGAAATGTCGGAGTTGTTGGGCAGCAGCTGCAACTCAGAAATTGGACATGGATGTAGATAGCTGATGATGCTACAAATGATGGCTAAATCTCATCCAAAGTATCTCTCAGGTGAAAGTTTGATCCAATCACTGAAGATCTCACCCTCCAAAAAAGTGGAGCAAGCCCCCATTGCAATTGCACTCAGAAATAACGTAATCTAGAGAATGGATTCCGCTGTTGGTGAAGGGAAGTGCTTGGCCTGATGCCAATGATCTGCAATATGCTCTAAAATCTCCCTCACTAACCTCCCAGAGGAATAGAAGCTACCTCCTTTGAAAGATGAGCCAAGGAAATGGTGTTGTGGAGTCCCCACTGCAACACCCTGCAACACAAAGTTATCCTGCTTCAGGAATAACACTGAGACTGAAGGAGGTGGCTTTGGCCTTGAGCCAAGATATGTGGAGAATGAAGAAAAATCCCTCAAGAGGCCTCTCAAGAAGGTGAAGAAATCCTAAACAGGAATTCCCCTGGCAACTTTTCTAAACAGCAAAAGAATGCACCATGTCTGCATAGACAATGAAATCAATAAGCCAATTCACGAATAAAAATGGTTGAATTTCCCTCCTTTTAAACAAGTGAAAGCTCTCTCTCCATGGGTCCCACTCATTAGGGTTTCCTCCACCAAATATCTTCTTCCTCATTCACACTTCGTTGTCTTCTAAAGTGATCCACTCCTCCTATGGCAGTGTTGTTGACTTGGTCAAACCTAACCTTGTCTTCATGCATTTGCCCCTTTTCACACTTTAGGGTGAAAAATAAAGCTACTATGATGATCCCTTTCACATTAAGAGGGATTTTATTCACGTATTCAATGAGAATGGGTTTCCTTACCCATTTATTAAGCTTCTAGGTGATAAAAACAAAATTTTAATATTCCATTTAGCTGTGTGCTAAAATGGGAATATTACAGTTAATTCAGAAACAACATAGTATAAAAGTGTCTTCATCTAAGAAAATATCTTAAAAAGACATGGAAATAAAGGAAAGATATAAGGAAATTGGGGCCAAAAATGAAGAAATAAAAAATGAAATATATTATGAGTACCTAAAGCAAACTCCTAGCATTCAGAATAGGCTCCTTTCAGTGTTTCACTACAAGAACAAAAAGATATTGATGATAGTTATTCAGCCCACAGTTCCAAATCCTAAATCATCCTTTGATTATAAAATGATTGATTTTGAAGTTCTAGTTTAGGATATTCATCCTTTGGATCAAATTGAATTTCATAAGTAGGCAGGAGAGATGATTTACTCCACCAGGACCATCAAGGCCATCAGTGCACAGAAGCTTCAAAACACTTTGATAAATGTAAGAGATTAGCTCAAATTGGAGAAGGCATATTCATATGCAAAGGATACCAAAATCAAATCCTTAGAAGAGCTAGTGATTGAAGTAGGATATGATCCTCAGAATATAAAAGCTGTAGAGGAATTGATCAAAAGGAAGAATGTTGATATTGTTGCACTTAAGAAATAATTGAAGCTACCTCCTATAGAGAATCATCAAGCCAAAGAGGTTTTATAGGATTCCAATAAAAAGTATGAGATGATGAGTCTAATTTTACAATTAACAACCCAGATTAAAGAAATGGAACTTGAAATGGACAAATTGGTCCAAGAGAAAGAATCCAACAAAGTACAGGAAGTTCCTTCCACTGTGATTCCTATAGTTACAACATCAATACCATCTACTTTGACATAAACAATGGCTCCTAATGTTCTAGTGGCCACAACAGTTCCAGTTAATTCATCAACAACCTCATCCAATGAATCTTCAACAACAACATCCTAGTAATCAGATGAAGCAAGTAAATTAGTAAAGGCAATGCAAGACATGTCTATCCAAACCAATGAGATAAACAGGTTAAAAGAATAGATCAAAAATCTTGAAGATCCTAAGAAACTTTCCCAAATAAATGCCAAGAATGAAGAACAAAAATCCAACAGGTTGAATGAACAACTGAAGAAGTTGGAAAAATAATTAACTTGAAGGAACCTATGGCACATGTTAAGCAGCAATTATGGTCCAATATCATTGAAGAAGTCAATGATATTTGGCCATCCATACAAGTCATCTATGAGCAGAAATATTTATTAAAATCAACAAAAGAAGCAATACAGAAGATAAAAGAAGAGCTAGGTAAAAAACCTGAAGAGGCTCTAGAAGTCATCAAATTTCTCAATTCCAAAAATAATAAAGAGCTGGAAGAAATTGGAATTACTGACAGGACATAGACCATCCTAGAAGTTAGGAAGGTAATCTCCAATAAAAATTTGATGACCCAATTAGAGGGAAGTGCCAGAACATGGAAATTGCAATTAAAATATTCATGATTAAATTTGATGTTCTAAGGAAAAAAGGCCTTCCTAATCTTCTAGTGATTAATGAAAAATTAATGAAGCAGGAGGATTATGACAAAAAGATAAGAGATTTTGTCAAAGAGTAGGTGAACAAATCAGCCTTACAGGGAATCCCAACAGGGAAGGTGCTATATAAGAATTGTAAAAATTTGTTTTACTTACAACATGAAGTAAAACACCTATTTGTGAACAAACCAACATTTTCAAAATATACTGAAGATGATGAAAACTTCATAAGGCTTATGAAGATAAAATTGCTAGAAGCTGAGTTTTGGGAGAAGTTGACTGATCTACTGTAAGATCATATTACAGTGAGCACATAGCAGTAAAGGTAAAAACAGATTTTGCTATTTTTACATTAGCATTGATAGTTTCTGTAGCAAAGAGTATCAGGATGAAAGCGTATCAGATGAAAGGTTAAAGACAAAATCAGAGCAAATATGAATCTACCAGCGTGAAGGAAACGTCATTGTCCAGCTGCAGTATTCGTTGAACAAATTAAGAGAGAAAGCAGTGATAAAATCAAAACAACAAGCTATTTTATTTCAATAAAAAAGGACAACTAACATTAGTTAGGGAGCTGTCACTATCTTCTTGCATGAAGATATTTTTTAACAATAATTCCTAAGTTTATTCTAGGATACTTTGTATGAGTTTTTGTATAAATACTTCTCATTAGGAAGTATTGAGTGTGGATGAATTGCTGAACATTTCTGTAGTTATACTATTCTGAACCTAAGGGTTTTTGTATCAATTTCAATTCATTAGACTGGATCACAGGAAATAAAGAATCATATTATAGGATTCATGTGTTGGGCCACTGCAGTGAAGTATTTCACTTGTTATCTTGTCAATTTTATTATGTTTTCCATCTATTCTTAAATGTGTTCTAAATCTAAATGATAAATCAGGAATTGTTATTTCAGAATTTTTTAAAAGCACTCTGTTTTGACTGATTATTATTTATATGTTTTCAACTGATATCCAGATTAGGGAACCCTTAATTTCTCCATGATTTTGATTGACCTCTACCTTTTCACTCATAATCTAGATTTAAGAACCCTTAATTGCTCTTTTATCCCGATCAAAACCATTTAATCATCAGCCTTGAAGATCTGAAGTGACTCAACTATCTTTCCTTGTAAACATTTCCCTTTAGACCTTGATCCTGATCTGACTGCTTGACACATTGACACCATTTTCCCAATGGGATATAGACCTATAACTTGTTGGAAATAATGAGAGGGGGGCTGAATCAGTGTTTTTTTTAATTAGAGCATTAGTTAATCTTCAATTATTATCATTTTTTGTACAATGATAGCAACACACAAAAGGAACACAAATGCGCACAATTTTTAAGGTGGAAACCCACTCCGGGACAAAAACCACCTAATGCTTTTCTAATAATTCTTTAATATTCAACTCCAATTGAAAATAAAGCTCCAACTTCCTAGAATCTAGAAAATAATTCTTCTCCAGCTCCCACTGGATGGATGCTCCAATGCCCAAGATTCTTCAGTAGTCAACTGAACGGATTCCCCAACACCCAATGAGCTACAACTCACCCTACCACCACCCTACCACCCTGTAGAAGAATAAAAGAAGAATGGACTCCCGTACCAGGGAAAATGTTCCACTTTAAAATGATATAGAAGGATGTAGAAGAAGAAAACACGCTAGAACATAACCCCAAATATGACACAACCATCTAATGATGATCCTAGACATCTCGACACTGCCTCTTCAACTTTTAGCAGATAGACACTAGTACAATTTTTACAATAATGTATTTACAATGACTTAGTACAATGATACTTTTACAGTGACTGTATGCAGTGCTGCCCACTTGAAGACTTCATGTGATGAAATTCTTGATGTTGTTCTGCACATTGGTTGTTTCTCTTGTCATGCTTCCCTCTGCTGCACCTCAATTTTCTTTTCTACCCTAGAAAGTCTAGTCCTTTGCAGCCTTTGACAACACATGATCTAGCTTTTTCTTGCATTGTAGGAACTCGATATTGAATCTGGTGTATATCTATTATTTCAGATCCCCAATACGTGATTTTTGGTCATATAGTAGTCCTCTGAGTCTTCTTTCCAATGCCATAGGTCTGACCCAATTTGGATTCTTCAGGAGAGAGTTATGCCAAATCTCTCACAATGCCCTAATTATGGATTGTTTCAGTAGAGAAAACTTGTACAGCGTGCCACGTGTCATTGTTTCTTCATTCGACTCTGACATTTATAGGGCACAAACTACAGTCTGTGCACTATCTTCCACTTTTTACATAATTCCAATCCGATACTTAGAGAGAGAGTTATAACGATTGTCCCAAGGTCACTTCATTGAGATGAATTTCAAGAGCCTACAAAAACACTGACTTCCATAGATCATATCTTTGCAAATGTTGTGCACCTTGATCTGAAATTTTTACAGGAGCTTCCTCGGGATTTTGGCTTCGCCTCATACAAATTTCAGCTTTTCAACCTTCGTAGAAAAAACGTTAGAGATAAAATTCCACAATGACCTGTTTCAGATGACGAAATGCCTACATAAGAAGGATATGAGGATCACAATTTATATAAATGCTTAGGTTGAGAGGGGCTTCAACAAGTGAACGTGGGAGGGATTTTAGGAGCTTAAAAAATATTAATTATTACTTTTCAATGACCCATGCCACAACCCCGTGGGGTTTTAGCCCACTAACTGGGGTTACAAACTTCAAACATGAATATCTCTCAAACCGTGAAGAATTATGTGGCGTGCCATATATCAACGGAAACATATCGACAAGTAGAAACCATAAAAAGAATTTTGACCCAGAATACAGTAATTTGGTAGGTCAAAATTCCCATGCAATATTGGGGTAGCCCTCGGTGTTGCTTGGGTTGACATCAATGACAACCGTTGATCAACGTAGCTATCCATCTAAGTGATTTCACCACCAAATAAAATCAAATCAACCCAAAACCAATTTTCCCCTAATAACTAGCCTAAAATCGAATACAAATCAACAAAGTTAAATCATATAGAGAGAGCCCTCTCTGAGCATTAGGAAGGCTAGATCCTAAGGCTTAAAAGTAGGTTTGTGGTTACCTCTGATATTATTTAAACTAAAATTAAAAATCTCATAACTTTTTAGAATGACTGGAGTGATAACACACTCAACATCTTAGCCATCACCATCCCAACAATGATATCCTACATGAATCCTCAATCTCGTGTCTTCAACACACTCTCTTTCCCCATGTGAGAAAAAACCAAGTAGTAAAATCCATCATACCAAAACATCATACGCATCAACAAATACTTATCCTCATCATAGGTGAACAACATATCATCAATGATGCTGAAGCAAAAAATTAGTGAGCAGCAAAAAATGTATAGTCCACATATGAGCATCAATCATCATAACTCATCCATCGAAAAAAACATGAGAAACAACATGATGCATCTAGAATAAAAATCAAGAACCATAAAGTGCACAATCTAGATGAACTGTCTTCAACACATCATATGATCTCCATGGAAGCAACATATGCATGAAAACACATGAAAAAATATCATCCAGCAGCATGATCATCATCAAAATACTAACTATGTCATGGAAAACATATGATTTTGGTACTATATGGCAACAACATTCAAACACTTTTCCTGCAACATAATCATGTCAAGTAATCACAATAACACTCCTCCAAAGTGAGCATGATGCCAACAACTGCAATTCCATTTGGAAGCACAAATGCTCCCCCTGAATGTGTGGTCCCCCATCACACTTAGAAAATGCATATAAAAATAACGATATGGATGCCATATCAACAAAAACATCATAATAACTCCAACGTGCAGCTGCTCCAAAAACCATCAGCAACAATATAGCTAAAAAATAATCAATAAATGTTGCAACAAGGATAATAGCCAAGTATTTTCCACTCGTATACAATAAATACATTTGTTGCAAAATAATGAGTGAAAATAAATAGACATAAGGAATCAAGCCTTGAAAACCATAACTCCCCCTGAGCATGATATACCTCATATGAAGGATCTAGCTGATATGAAAGTGCATGAAGAACAAAATCAAGCCACCAATACTTGCCCAAAGACCATACAAGTCTCATGCATACTACTGCAGTCAATTAGATATAACATGCAAGAATGGACTGCAGTAGGGACTAATCTCATCTATTCTGAATATGATGAGGAAGAGTACTCTCTTGGTATCTTCTAATTCCTCTCTCTTCCCTTCAACACATAAAAATTATCTTGGGTCTTGATTCCTATATCAATCACTTTATTTGATCCTACCTTCTGGATGATGCAACCTTTGGAATTGAAAATCACTTCTTTCCCTCCATCAACCATTTGGCTAACACTCAAGATATTATTCTTTAGGTCTTTAATGAGCTGAAGATGTTATGAATTTGTCATCTTATCACCAAGATTGGATTCTCCTCTTCCCAACACTTTATTTGTTTCATTACCTTCAAAAACAACAAAACTATCCTTGTTTTTATTGAAAAAATGATTTTTTTTCATATCTCTTGACATATACCAAATTTCATCAACATCATGAGAACAAGGTGCAATGCCACATATTCCTATTTGATTCTCCTTCTTCCATGTGTACCTTAGTTGCAAATTCTCCCTTAACTATTTCTTTTTAACAAATGGCCTCAAGGATTTAGTCACCTTACAATCATTGGTCGTGTGCCTAAAATTATGGCACACATAACACTCTATGTGACCAAGATATGTAGCTAAAGGATATAATATTTTTCTTCTCATACTCGACCTCCATATTTTTATGCTAGATATGCAATCAATTTCTTTATTCCTAAACATGTTGCAAGAAAAACAATGACCATTGAAATCATTTTTATACATGAATGTAGGTCCTCCTATTTCCTAATTATTCTACTACATGGATGTGTGCATCGTCCTCCTATAATCAGCTTCCACATGACCAATCATGACAGTTGAAGCACTCAATCTCGTCCATTAAGGGAGAAAAAGAGTTTTGACTTCTCCTTTGAAAATTGCTACCTCCAACTGTAGGCGAAAATGGTCTTTTAGATGTGAATGCTCATTTTGGTTTTCTATTTGTTGCTACCTATGGATCACATTATTTATTGCAGGAAAACTTGTCTCACCCTTCTGAAAATTGGTCCCAATTTTTCTCACTCGTATGGTACTCTTCACGTTTTCCAACTTTCGTTCTTTTCCTCAAGATCCTTTCTTAACTTGTTAATCACACCTTTAATCACTTCAACATAGGCCTTCCTATATTTTTTCTTGCTGCAATTGAATACTTCTATTATTTTCGATTATTCCAATTGTGTTCTCAAGGTATTAATTTCTTCCTTGAGATTTTTCTCCTTTTGATCACAATCCTACAATTTATTCTTATGCTTCTTGCATACATTTTTTAGTCTACTAATTTCACTAGAAAATTATTCAATAACAACCAACGAAGATTCATATTGAGCCTTAAGGAGCATATAATTGTGATCATCATCTCTATCACAAACCAAATATAAATCATTTTCATTACCACTATCGGAAATATAACTCAAAAATATATCATTACGACTTATACCTTCAGATTTGTTGTCCATTTTCATAGTTGGTTCAAGTGGAGCTCCCTTATTCTTCTTTTTTCTCTACTTAATCTCTTTATATGCAATCTATCCCAAATTTCCTTTACAGATTTTAAATCTCCAATTTTCTCTAAATCTACATTATGGAGATTTTCAAAGATAATTCACCTTGCTTGAGAATTTTTCTTTTATACTTTAGATGCAGGGAAATCTCCATCATGTCCTTCACAAACCAATCTCCAAATGTTATAGACACAAAGAAATATTTTTTTTTTCACATTTTTTTCCATACTTTGAAATTTGCAATAGTAAGAACCAATTACTTTGGAGAACTCATTCTAGAAAAAAATATAATTTTTTTTTATCAAAATCTCCAATATACACTCTCGAACGATCAGGTTGCACTTGAGAGCCCTACTCTAATACCAATTGTTGGAAACTAGATCACTACTGAGAGGGGGGGTGAATCAGTAGTGATGACACTTATAAATTTTTTCTCCAATTAATTAATCTTTAACAATTCATGAAATGAAACACAAAACCATATATTAGAGCATAAAAATAAATATGAAATATTAAAATCAATCCAAAAAATGGACAAAAGAATGTTTGATGGAAAACCCTTCCCCTGGAAAAAAACCACCCTATTGATGTTGCACTACTCAATTCTTTTATTAATTTGTTGAACAAATTTTACATGGATCAACTCACTCCCATGAGTCGGAAGACTTGAATTATTTCACAGTATGTTGGGACCTATCAGAGAGGAAACTATTTCTCTCATTGATCTATGGACTACCATCCGTTGAAAGCCACCACTATCAAATGATCCTCACCCGGTTACTCTTGAACTAACAATCGACTCTCCAGACTTCGATCTGCTGGTAACTATCATGACCAGTGAGCCTCACCTAGTTTCTACCGAACTATCAAACCACCATTGGATGGAGAAATTTCTTCCTTCTACTGAATCCGCCAAATCACTGTATACTCCGAAGCCTCCACAACTTCACTTCCTCCATGTGAGCCTCGTTTCATATATTTTTAGACTGGACTCATAGAATTTCTCAACATGATAATTTAAACAACATAGCATCAAAGCACAATCAAATGATAAATTTGTAGCAAAAGCTGCAATAAAAAATACACAAAAAATCTCCACATCAACTGCAAAAAAATATTATTAAAATCTACTCCAATCCAAGCATCAAAACCTCACTCACTGCATAATACAATGGCTGAAATTTACTTCAACTATCTGTTGCTACAACTACAAACAATTTCAAAAAATATGCATAGACAACTCACACATATTTCATACCCTTCTCCAAGCTCACACTCATTCCACACACTGGTGTAATCAACCATACTATCATTGAGCTATCTCCAATATAAATATGAACTCAAGTGCTCAAATCAATAATTAAACATAACTATTGGGCTTCACAGCTCTGTTCATATGCTTTATTTCATTTGGATTCAAATCATTGACTCTATCAAACCACTAAATCCACTTTCCCTTTGATATATTCAACTTTAATTAGCTTTTGGAGGTCCCAAGAACATTTCAAACGGTTAGCCGAAAATTTCCGATCAAGGATATCGTCACAACACAAAAATTATCTGAGTATATCGAGGAATGCAGATAAAATCTCATAAAAAACCTCATTCACTCCCACAACAGTGTCTCAATGCAACTGGAACTTGCAGTTGCTCCCTTGGGCCTTTTTTCCAGCGATTGGTTATTTTCAATCGCTCTGATGACCCATTCTCCATGTGACTAGGAAAAAATCTACGGTAAAAAATCAATACTTCAACTGGGAACCTCTACAACCTACTGGATCATCTTCTTTAGCTCTTGATCATTCCTCCAAACCTTTGTGTCAAGTCTACAAGTGATGAAATTGGCCAAGAATAAGTCAATGAAATACAAGACCTATTATGTCATTCTCAACACCAATACCAACACCTTCATCTCCTCAAGAAACAACCACATCATCTCCAACACCTGTAGCAACATCTCCAACTCCTGTAGCAACATCTCTAACTCCGGAAGAAACTACATCATGTCATCCAACTACCTCAAACACTGGTATAAGCACCTCCAATATATGTAGCCACAATGCAACACATGTAGAAACACATCCAATGTCTCGAATACATGTAGAGACATATGTATAACCTGTAGCAACATTCAAACCTCCTACAACAAAAGCTACTCCAATCAACATAGCAATGCCAACCTTAAACCAACATCACGACATTTGGAATCCATCTCTACTCAACAACCACAACATCATCAAATCACCTCCATTAGGTCTATTCATAAGTGTGTTGACATCAATTCCAACTAACAAGAGCATGAATCCAATCATTCATCACCAGGAAATCATCAGACATTCATATAACCGGTAGCATCATGAGCTTGTTGATATCAATTCCAACACTACACTAAGGAGCATCTCACCCGAGGTGAGCCAAAACCGTTAGAATGGATAAGGGATATAAATTAGACTCAAGACATAATTTGCACCATTAATCCTTTTATCACCCATGCAACTATGTTACAGGAAATGCAAGCATTCATAAAATAATAAACAGAGACATCATTCACATAAAGGAAATATGTTTTTTTTTAAAGGGCTACACATTCATAAAAAAAAAACACACACACAATTTCCATTAACTCCTTTCATATTAATATTTCCTAGTGATTACATCACAAATAAATAGACTTGCTAGATCCACTCAAGTTAGAGACAAACCAAACTTTACAATACATAGATTAAAACTTTTTCATTGATGTAGATTCCTACGAAATCTACCAGCAGCAATGGAAAACACACAACTCAGGTATCCTACATATGGAAAATATTTCCAATTTGTCCCTTTTTATATTCTTTTATAGGATTTCTCAGTTGATATGGTCCTCATAGAGGTTTTTTGATCTCAACTTTGATTTGGTATTCTTTGACAAAATCCTGGTTTCTTTTCCCTTTTTCCTATCTATTCTTTCAAAACTAACCCTACTTTCCTATTTTTGCGGGGGCGCTTCTCTTTTTTCCAGTTGCATAGGTCTCGATATTTAATTTCTTTGTCACATTTAGGTTTCCGATGACATGCCTCTAGTGGATTTTTCCATTTATCCTTCATAACTCTTGTTTCCCATATTTTTCCAAAAAAACAAAGGACCCAACATGGTATTTCCCCTAGTTAGATTTTTTGGTTATTATTGTTATTGTGGGTTTCCCCATGTCCTTGGTTTCCTTTCTGTTTATTCTTCCATCCTTTTTTATTAGTGTTGGATGGGTTTGAAGTGTTGATATGTTCAAACAACTATTATTACTGACGGAAGGGAGGTTGGAAAAAAATAATCCTCGCATTCTACTGAGGTGGGGGATTATTCGATGGTGTTCCTGGGAAAGGAAAGTAAGGATTCCCTTGGTAATGGTTTTCGTACGTAGGTTGGGAGTTTTATATTCCTTCCAAATTAAATTTTGGGTATTCGTTTCCTTGAATGGGAGGGGTACGAGAAGGTGTATATTGGTTGGGATAATATCCAACAATATATGACACTAGCATTGCTAATGTACTAGGAAACAATGGGAACAATGGTTGTGGATCATAGGAATTCCCAGGATATGGAAGAGGGCTTCTATGTTCAGTTTGGGTAAGGTTCCCAATCCACCTATTAGTAGCATTATATGTCATGGGTTTTTATTGAGTGAAATATTTTTAGTAATGGGAATTAGGTATAACAAAGTAAAGGTACACTAACTATGTGTAAATGGGATCAAATTATTTAGCCTTGCTAATAGCCACTTCTTTGGTTTGTGGAAAGGTGGTTGTGACATATTTTTAAATTAGGGGAAAACAATATTTCAAAAACAAATTCAAAACAAGAGTAGGTGAAACATCCACTTTTCATAGACTATGACGTTTATGCCATTCATGGACATGGTATGAGATGTGTGTAGTGTTTTGGAAATGGGTTAAAAATTCAAACCTTGTGTTATTAAAAAATGGGAGCTAGAAAAAAGTGATGAAATATTTAGCTAAAGACTCATAGGTGCCATGGGATCCATTGGCTTCACTAACTTACAATTTCGAAGTAGGGCATGTGAGGGTGTATTGAAATAGTCTCAGTATAACTGAGTACGTGGTGATGCTATTGGATGAACACCATAAATGAAAGTTAATAACATAATTGGTTGGGTCATCCCCACATTTACCTTCAAAATTTAGAATGCCCAATTGTAACTTGGTCAAAATTGTTGGCTATTGAGTATCATGAGAAATGGGGTCATTTATGAGTTTCAAAATATCTAGGAGGTTAAATGAAGCTAAAAATGGCACCATCCTTGGTTGTATATGTGGGTGTGGTGGGGGTGGTTTAGGGTTGGTGTTAGCCATTTTAGAATGAGCTTGTGGTGTGGTTTTGGTAGTGGTGCACTGTGGGGTTGTGTTGGTGTTACCCTAAGGGGTGGTGTTAGTGGCACCTTGAGAAGAACTAGTTCTTAATAAAATAGAACCAAGGGTGGATGAGCCTATTAGATTATTTTAATGCTATCATCTACAATGAGATGATGAAAGACCAAGTACTCCTCCTGGTAAGGGTGGGAAATTTTGTAGGCTCCTAGACCAGGGAGAAACCATAGGGTCCTCTATGATTCCCTAGTAAGTGTGTGAAAATTTGTGAGGGATGAGGTTGAGGAAACAAAATTATGCACACATAAGAGAAAGAAAAAAATAAAATGGTTAATTCTTATTTAAAATATTAATGTACGAAACAATATAAAAGAAAAATTCTTGGAAATATGCTTTCACATGTGAAAATTCCTGACAACCTATTGTCCTTTTGCTCAATCAATAATTGGACGTTGTAAAATTTTCTATGATAGTGGGGTCTCAATCCACAAGAAAAAAAAAAAAAACAAGGTATGGAAGGATTTTTGTAACAAGGGGTACTATGGCCACGTCCCAAAGAAATTGGTTATGCTTTCAGTAGTGGTTTGAAATCTCCTCTAGGTGCAAGTTCTCTTACACTCACCACCTATAAGGAAATATGCCTTAGTTTTTGGACATTAAGCTACCTATGCCTAATGGAGATGAGATAATATAAGATTTTTGTTGTCAACATTAGACTCAGATCCCCTACCAAGAATTAGGAGATCCAAGGAGGCTCGCAATATTCCACAGTCTAGGCATTACCCCCTTCACGGGTTTCTTCTCATCACCATCTTCTGACACTGGGTTGTATAGGATTTTAAGCTCCCTAGAAATACAAATTTTATGTTTCAATGTAAAAACCCATGTCATATTATTTGGATTTATTCCCCCATGTACCTAACCTTAACTATAAATTATTTTGTGGCCCCTCTCGAAAACTTTAAGTAGGTTTAAGTTAAGGTTGTTTTTAAAGAGTCTGACTTTTCTTAGGGTGTGCCAAATGAAAATTCAAATAAACTAAGCACAAATTTTAAATGAAATAAGTGTGTTATGTGATGTGTGTGCAAGGTGAATAGTGAACATACAAAGTGTTTGAATTACAACAATGTGTATATGCAGTGATCTATTACAAATCCCCCTAATTACACTATGTGATGTTGTTCCTTATAGAAAGAAAAAGATGTGTTGATAATGGGCCACTTATTTTTCTTATTTTAAGTTATGTAAGCATATATGTATATGGAAAGGTGGTGCTTTGTGATATTTTTTCAATCTCGTACTGGTTCTAAAAATGGTGTAAAGGGGGAGACACTACTCTCTTTCCTAGGAACACCAACTCTAGGTCCCAAAAATAAAATTGTTTGCAAAACAAGAAAAGATGTGCGGATAATGGGTTACTTACTCCTTCCTAGTTAATTTACATGTAAATTTTAAATTAACATGGAGGTGGTAGGTAATATTTAGAAATATTTCATATCCCCCATAGGTTCTCCAAATGGTGGAAGGGGTGAGATCCTACTTTCTTTCTTAATCACACTACTCATATTAGCAACTTACAAATTTTTAAAGCAAAAGATAAGAAAAACTACTCTACTATAAAGGTTAGTAAAAAAAATTTGTAGCCTATCTAGTTTCTAAAAAAATTGCAGGAGTGTAGGAAGTCCACTAAATTTTTCCTATCACTTATAAAATAGGAAATTAAAATGAAAATAAGGTTAATCCTGTAGTCTCACGGGTTTTTCTGTAACAATTGTGAGTATTTCACGATTGTTTCTTTGATGGCCGTGAGGAAGGAATAAAACATAATAAAAAAGGCTAATTATCCCATGAATAAATCCCGAGGAAACCTATAAACCTACAAAATTTATTAAAGGACTAAAGAGAATGAAAATTACATAGAGAAAAGGCTTGCAATAAACCAATAAGAAAAAAAGAAAAAAAAAAGCAGTGGAGTCACCAATTTGTGTATTAAATTTGGTAGTAGAAGTGTCCCAATTTCTCTTTCCTTGTAATTGGTTGAATCCTATAAAGGGTTACACAAAAAATGATTTATTTTAGTGATTAAATGTGAGCCAAAACAAATCACTGTAATAGATGGAAAAAAATGCACATAAAAAACTAAACTAAGCAATGAAAACAAGCACATGAAACTGTAAGAAACAAATCAACAAACTTAATGGAAAATGGCCCTATTCATTGATTGTTGAAAGAAGAGATGCAATAGATTTCAAATACACTTTAAGAGAGCATAAAGAAATGGTGCACAATGGCTCTTAGCAAGAAATTCCTTTTCCAATCTCCTTGCAAGCCCTCTCTCTCTCTCTCTCAAAAAAGTGAAGAAAAAATCTCAATTCTAGTAGAATCCTTCCTCTTGCAATATGTTTCTTTATTTCTAGGGGGAATTTTGGGAACATAACAATGCTCAAACTTCTCTTGTGTTTTATTTCTTCAATGCCTTCAATTTATAAAATTTGAATTACTCCTTCCCGCGATTGGATCAATGATGGGGAAGTGATGTGGGAAAGGAAAAGAGGATTCCTTGGGGGTTGCATATCTCCCAATTTGAATTGAAGTGGCTAAAAACTAGATTTATGAGTTGGTGCTGTCAGGGAGGCTCATTGTGTTATTTCTTGAACCCTCGCGGCTATCGAAGAAAAATTTGTGAGGAATGGTAAAACTTGCCTTTGGTGCACCTGCAAGGATTGATTTTTTAATTGAACTTTGGAAAATATTTTATTTTTTGACATTCATGATTCTAGTTGGAAATTATTCACTTGTACATGTTATTCTCTGATTCTGAGTACCATCTAACCTGTACAAATGTTTGTATGATTTTTCCATATTAAAAATAGGTTCATCATACATTACCTTCATATATTTAAGTGTTTGATTCATCTATATTATTTGTGTGCAACATGCTACAACTTCTATGTACTCAGGTTCAACAATAGACACTGAGACATAGGTCTTTTTGTTTTCTCAACCATGCTACCAATGAGTCTCCTAGAAAGAAGGCACCACCACTTGTGTTATTTCTATCATTTACATATATATCCCAATCTACATATGGTATGTTGTTTGTAAGAATTTCTTGCCTTTTGGATATCATAGTCTATAGTCCATTGTTCCTTTTAGATATCTAAAAATTATTTTTGTTACCAACAAGCAGCTTTTCTTGGGTGTTGATTGGTATATTGCTACCAAAACAAGAACTAACATTATGTTTGGTCATGATGGTTTAGATATAACAAACTTCCAATCATTTATTTGTAAAATTTTTTATTAACTTTTGATGATTCGTCATATTTACATAACTTGCACCCAATGACAATAGGAGTGTTGACAAGTGAGCATTCCTCCATTCTGAATTTCTTGAACATTTCTCTTAAATACTTTCCTTGTGATATGAACACACATTTCGAATTTTGTATAACCTGTAAACCAAGGAAGAATGAGAGTTATCCATGCATATACATTTCAAACTTATATTTCATTTTAGCTGCAAAATTTTGGATTAGTGAATCTTTATTATTTCCAAAAATTATATCATCACCATAAAAAAACAATCCTAAGATCCTCATTGTCATGTTTTATATATAAATTACTGCCAATTGTCCCTCTCTTGAATCCTTTCTTCTATAGATATTCGTCTAATAAGGAGTACCATGATCTTGGTGCTTGCTTGACTCCATATAGTTCCTTTTTCAATCTGCATACATCATCAATTTTGTCTGATAGTTGAAAGTATTCAATTTGTTCTATAGAGGCCTCTTCTTCAAGTTCCCCATTTAGGAATGTTGATTTCACATCCATCTATCATACTTTGAATTTATTATGACACAAAAAGGATAAGAAAATTCCTATTTCTTCTAATATTGCTACATGAGAAATATTTTCTTCCAAATCCAATCCTTCAACTTGAGCATAACCATGGCACACTAATCTGACTTTGTTTCTAAGGATTTGTCTATTTCATTTAACTTTTACTTGAAGACCCATTTTGTTCCTATGAAATTATTATCCATTTGTCTTGAATTCAAGTCCCATGTCTGGTTCTTTTCAATTTTCTCTAATTATTCATTCATGTCACCTATCTAATACTTGTCTTCACTTGCTTGAGAGAATTTTTTTGGCTTGATCATGGATTGCAGGACATTCTTTTCCTGACTAAAAGTGCCTACTAGTTATCTTCTAGTTTGAAAATCTCCAGCCTTATTACCAAGAATTTGATTTTCAAGGTGGTTCTTTTGTACATACCTTGAGGGTGGTTTTTTTGTGAGTGTATTTTTCCTCTTTTTCATCTACTTTTTCTGATTCTTCAAGTTGTTTTTCTTCCTCTTCATTGCTGCTTTGATCGATGGGTCAATGAATCTTGCCTGCTTTCTTTTGAAAGGTAATTCCTGAACTTTTACATCAATACATTCAACTATTTTAAGTAACCTTCATTAGCTCTAGCATCAAACTTACCCAATTTTTTATCATTATTTTTTATGTTACATGTGCTACCAAAAACATTGAAGTTTTTTTATTGATGTTGGTTTTCCATGCCACAGTTCGTAAGATTTATTACCACTATTTTTCCTAAGATGTGCTTTGCTCAAAATATAAATTGTTGTAAGTATAACTTCAACCCAATATGTATGTGGCATATTTATTTAATTCATAATTTCTCTTGTCATTTGTTGCACTGATCTATTCTGTCTTTCAGCTACTCCATTTTGTTGAAGGGTGTCTGCAATTTTAAATTGTCTCTTTATTCCATTTTCTTCACAAAAGTCCTGAAAAAAATTTAAGTCCCCACCTCTGTCTGACCTTAGAAACTTTATTTTATAGCCATTTTGATTCTCAACCAAGGATTTGAAATTTTTGAACTTTTCAAATGCTTCTGATTTCTCCCTTAAGAATGTGGCCTAAGTTTGGTGTAATCATCAATAACCAACATGAAGTATCTCTCACCACTTGGACCCTCAGTTCTTGATTGTACACATAAATTTGTATGAATTAATTGTAAAGGTCTACTAGTGGATAAATATTATTTTATTTTGAAAGACACTTAAGCTTGCTTCCCCATTTGGCATGACTTGCAAATTGGATTATTTTCTTGGGTATTTTTGGCAAATATTTTACCGTTTCATTTTTCCTAAGCTTTAGAATATGATCAAAATTTAAGTGCCCTGGTATTATATGCCACAACTAGCTTTCATCAAGTTTCCACAAATAACACTCCTCACTTTCTTCTTTAAGAATATATAAATTACTTATGCCTCTCACTATGTTTGCCACTACTTTTCCTATGGTTGCTAACTTTATTTCAAAATTTTGGGAAAAAAAAGTGATGTCATACCCCTTGTCACACATTTGGTTTACACTCAACAATTTTTTATGAAGTCCATCTACAAAAATAACATCCTGAGCTTTAAATTTTCCATTGCCTAACTCACTATTCCTTTTCCCATAATATTACCTAGAGCGTCATTACCAAAAGTGAAATTTCCTAATTTATTTTCATTGAGTGACAAGAATTTACTTTTATTATTGTTCATATGCTTGGAGCATCCACTATCCACATACTAGTAGTTGTTTTTATTTTGAGAATATAAAACAAGGACACATTTGTCTTTATTTTCCTCATTTTTCTTCTTCAAAAGCTTGGGTTCTTCTTTCATTTTCTTATCTTGAGATCTTGATCTGAAGTTTCTAACTCTACATTCATTTTATTTATGACCAAAGTTATGAAAATTAAATCATTCAATACCATATAATAAGGGAGTCAAAGGATTGTTTTCCTTCCAATTATTTATACCTAAATATACAAATATGTTATTTCTATTTGACTGATAGTGATAAATTATTTTATTTATTATACGATTTTCTAAGATATGCTTTGTAGTTCACAACCTTCTGACCAATTTTTTTGCAGAAATAAAAATAGTGATAGAATAAATTTATGTACCTGGGAGTAGCTGGTGCTTGTGAGTACGATCTCATGGGAATTTGATGACATTGTCTTTGAGATAAACGAGACTTTTGATGACTTATTATTTCATCTTTGAATTTGTTAGAGGATTTTTTATAGGAATTTCCTGGGTATCGATGAGTTGTGATGATACTATGTTGTTGTTGATTCTTCACTTGTTCAGTGTGTCTGTTTTTTTCAATTTTCATTTACTATTGTTAAGATGCATTATTTTCATTGTTCTTGATTTATGATTACTCATTGTTGTCATTCCTTTTTATTCCACTGCCATTTCTTTCTGTGAGAGCTTTAATGAAGTTTGTATGATTTTTTTCTTTGGGATTCTTGTTGCTAGTTTCACCTTCATAACCCAAGCCAATTTTTATGAGAGGCGAACTCTGAGCATTAATAATTTCATATAAATTTTTTAATCCTTTAATATTCTTTATATTTTTATTTATTTGAGCTCGATTTTTCTCCAATTTCTTTCTTAGAGTGACTACCTCTTCTTCTAATTTTTCACATTCCTTAATTTTCTCTTCTAATTATTGTAATAGAATGTCTTCAATATTTTTTAGCTTCTTCCAATTCTACCTTTAACAAAATAGTTTCTTCAAATTTGGGTTCTTCTTTAACATACTTAATCAATAACTCTTTATGTGTCTTATTCTTTTTCTTAATCTTATTGATTCCTTGTAAGGAACTTATTAATTCACCTTCTAGGTCTACTTCACCCCATCCTCACTTAATTCACATTCATTATTTCCTTCATCTTGGATTTCTAAGGCCATAAGCATGAGATCACTAACTCATTATTCATCAAAAAATTGTTCATGATTATCTTCATAAGAGTTCTTGTCTTTTTGTGTATAGAATATTTTCCTTCGGAAATTATTCTCCTTCGTATTTCTCTTTTATTTATTATTTCCTTTGCTATATGATTTATTAATTTCCTTTTTGAATGGAAATTTGTATGAAAAATAGCCCGCTCTTCCACAATTAAAACATTTGAAGGTAAACTTACCTTTATGTTTTCCAGTTCCTTTCTTCATTTTTCTGATAAATTTATCGTCTTCATCAGTTGATCTAGAATTTGAGCATTCTTTGCATTCTTTGATTTTTACATTCTTTTTAAAATTTTCTTCCATTGATGTAGGTTTTCTTTTTATAGTTCTCATTTCATAGGTTGTTTGTGTTCCAATTAATTGATCCATTGTTAAAGTTTCAACGTTAGACATCTCCTCAATATCTGATACCTTAGGCCTAAATTTGGTAGGAAGAGATCACAACAATTTTTGAACTATCTTGGGTTCCCTCATAGTTTCAACAAAACCTCTCATGAAATTCACTATTTTATCGACTCAAAGAAATTTTTTTCTATATCCACATCATCATTCATTTTTAATAATTCAAATTTCATTCGATAGACTTGTAGTTTTCCCATTTTTTCCTTACCATCACCTTCAATGTTGTAATATTCCCAAATTTCCGCAAGATAATTGGAATATTAGAGTACTTAATTTTTATAATTAATTAAGTAAATAAAAGGGTGGAGGGACCCATAATCCTCAAAGATGAATAAGATTCACTTTTGATGTGTGAATGTGGATTAATTAGACATAGATATACATAAAGGAGTAGTGGAGTAGCTCATTAATGATAGAGGAGTGGAGATCATGTCTCATTTATGAGAAAGATCATGGAGGTTGAAGCAGTCAACTGAGATCATGGAGGGAATAAAATGTAAGATAATAGAGAATTCATGATGAGATGATGGAGGAAGTGATGTATTCATGCACACATGATGGAGAGAGTGGGAATTAAATGCAGAACATGGTGGAGATCATGGAGAGACAATGTAGTCATCATGGAGACCTATGTCCACATGTACAACACAGTTATGAGGTCAACCAAGGCATGGGAAGGCTCATAATCTATATAAAGAAGATGAAGGCACAATAGAAGGCAAGTTTTTGTATTGTTTATTTTGATATGTTTAGATCTAGATTTGTCATGTGACATTTCTATGCATGCTTATGTTATTTAGCTAAGTCTGCAGTGCTTTTTAGCATAGGGTGTTTCCGAGCAGAAATCTCACCCTTACCCACAGGGGACTTCGAGTGCCTACTCTGGGAAGGTTATTCTGAGCTACCATTCATCATTAGGAATTCGTGCCACATTGTTCCTACTTTCTGCAGCCCATACATCTTCATAAATAATGCATTTCTACATCAGGTTTTGAGAGGAGGAGGTTTTCCTTCAGTATTTTAGTTGAGGAATCAGTGAAGGGATTATCCTTTCACTTTGTGCTTAAATATCAACCTTCCAGCACTTCAGATCTATATCAGGCATTATACCAAACATATCATACCTCCATGCAGTAGCAATCCCATCAAGGATTTCACAGTCCATTCCTGTAGATCCTTTGGAGGAGGGAAGTTTTCAGTATTTCAGCTGGAAATCCTGTGGAGGACCATTATTTCACTTTTTATTCACTGTTTCCATAATTTTTGAGCTACATTGCATTATTCAAGAGTATGCTAGAGAGTCTCCATCCTTGATAGTGCATGTTTTGGCAGCAGTTGTGTAGCAACAACTACAATCATCAGAGAAGGATTGAGGAGCTAGATCTTGAGCTTCTAACTTAAGGATCTAGTGAAGGGATCAACCCTTCAAGCATAGATATGATCTTGTGACATATTGAAGCCATATATTTTTCAAATCTAGATTTAGATATGCATACCTATTAGTTGTATAGTGAAACCCTAAGAGGGTGATTTTCCTAGAGTCATAGATCTAGAAAATCCTTTCTGGGTTATCTTGGGTTTCCATCATAGTGCCTAGATCTATAATCTTGGCATCATCAGAGCTCTAGATTTATATAGATATGAATTTCCCTTTTCAACCAACAATCATATGTACATCATCTACTGAATGGACAACACAGTATTGTCTCCAACAGCTCTCCAATTACACAGTTCTTGCTTTGGTATGTTTTCAGGGTTATTCTAGCCTATGTATTTGGCTTGAGTGCATCTATTTGAGCACGGTTGTAATATGAAATCCATCTCCAATAATAATAGAAGGCTCACCTATTTTGTATATTCTATGATTGTTAAATCTTTATGTATACTTGTTGCAGTTTCAAATATTGTGTTTGTGTATCAATCCATTATTCCATTTTGGGATATTACAGTGGTATCAGAGCATGATCTTTGGCTTAGCTTGTAGAAATTATTGAAAATATATGTAAAGAAGATAGTAGAGATATACTACAATGGAAGGATTAATTTTTTCTGCATATTTCTTTAGAACTGTGAAGGATCTCTCCAAGGAGATCAATGAAATGAAGAAAGAAAGGCAAAGAAAAAAATCAAGAAGGTTTCAGAATGAAGAAGGTCCCAATACTTCTTATCAGTAGAAAAGAAGGCTGGAGAAACATAGATCTCCTCAAAGATCTATTATGCCCACTTTCTTTGAATAAGGTCAATGGTATGAAGAAAGAATAAATATGGAACCTAAGACTCATGAGACTCTCAGTCTATATCTTGAAGAGTACAAAGCACAGTCTAGAGCATTTAGGGTGAATCTAAATCTCCAAAAATTCTTGAAACTCAAAGAAGAAAGAAGATTCTACAACAGAAACAGAAGAAAGAGGCACAATAGATTATATTTGCCTACATTTGATGGATCTTCCTAAGGCACTACAAAGGCTTGGAGGAAAGAGTTAGATG
Organism: Pinus albicaulis; assembly: GCA_034641835.2. Classification (NCBI taxonomy): domain Eukaryota; kingdom Viridiplantae; phylum Streptophyta; class Pinopsida; order Pinales; family Pinaceae; genus Pinus; species Pinus albicaulis. The sequence continues at coordinate 47,468 of JAXQQM020070090.1, forward strand.
CATTTTCCAAGCTACATCCTATAGCTGAAAAAGAGGTTTTTCAAATTGCAACACTTCATCTTCAAGGTGAAGCGAATGATTGGTGGTTTGGTCACATGGAGCATGCAAATGTGACTAAATATTTAGATTTTTTTTTAAAGTTATGAAATAATTTTGATAGAAGAAGACCAGGGATATTTCACAAAGAGAAATTTCCTGAAAATTCAAAGGAGGATGTCATTCTTGTCACTGTGGACAAGGAGTCACTACATTCACCACCAGCTACAGAAGTAATTGTATTCGCAGAAGAGACACTTGCATATTTGCAATACAGTCTTAAGCTCTTGACATATAGAGTCCCGTGCATGATTCAGGAGGTGCATGAGAAAGAGGAGGAAGACTCCAGTGCTGGTACATTGATAAAGGAGCAATCATCACTCTTACTAGTAGTTGGAGACACCATTGTCCCGATTGGAGGAACTCTTATGATCTGGAAAGAGGTTCCCACACATCAGTTGGTCCAAGGTATGCATCCACTTTCATTTCATATTTTTTCGGTACCTTTTATTGAAACTTATGGGAACATGCCATCAGGGCCATTGCATGACCAATAATTAGAACAACAAGTTGATTTGAAGCAACAACATATCACTGCGTAGAGGACCCTTGATCTAAGCAAGGCAGAGATGAAGAACCATCTTAGTTTTTCATTGATGAAATGCATTCAACCCTTTGAGTTGAAATGTGAAGTTTTAGAATATGGGATGAGTATGATCCCATGTACAATGGTTGGCTATGAGTTTAGCATTGTGCCTTTCTTTGAGATAGCAGATACATCATTATGGAGATTAGAATCGATGTCCATGAGAAGTAGTGAGAAGAAGATGACCCATTCCTTATGGGAGAAATCCAATGGAAGATTCACTCATGAAGCCATGGAGAAGAAGATGATAGATGGTAGACATATTGAGATGGGAAATATTTACCCCTTTCAAGATGACTCTTTCTCAATGAGCATCTCACAGCTTAAAGAGAAACTTCTACCTGAAGCAGATCCATAACCTTATTAGTTTTGGAGGGCCATTGATGAGAAGAAGATCTCATGGAGATACCTCATTGGAGGTGCACTTCAAAATATCATGGAGTGAAAATTTCTTCATCAGTTTGAGGAGGATGGTATTCTACAATGGGAGGATACCATGTGTATACAAAACATCATTCATCATCCACATTGGGATGAGTGGGTGAGGATGATAAGCAAGGGGTTGCATAACCAATTGCAGATATATGACATGGGCCAGAAAGAAGCTTGGCTACACTGGCTTCTCTTGGGTGAGTATGGTTACTACCCAAAAGCTCATATTTCCTTGATCCATGCCTTGAATAACACTCATGTAATGAAGAAGGAGGCATGGCTACACTGGCTTCTCTTGGGTGAGTATGGTTACCATCCAATAGCTCATATTTATTTGACTCATGCCTTGTATACCAATGACAGGATGCAAAAAAATATGGCATGTTTACCTTGGTTGTTCTTGAGAGAGTTTGGCAATCACATGACATCTCCCAAGTTTATCTTTTTTGTATTGATTGTAATATGTCATAGTTCTCACATGATGTGTAATGATGGAGTTTGTTTGTATTGGGCTGATATGACATTCCACATGTCAATAATTATGTTGTTACTCCATTATTTACATGATAATATGAAAAGGAAGTAAGAGATCTTGTTTCTTTGGCTTCTATTTGGGGACTTTGGTCCTGCATACTCCCCTACTTTGCATGATAATGATGGAGGATGGCAGCAAGAGGCATTCCTTCGATGGATCTTAATTGGAAAGTATGGACACCATACTTGGTTTGATGATGATGTGGTGGGGCAGCAAGATGCATTGTTGTTGTGGCTTCTCATGAGAGAATATGGACAACCCACTTGGTATTTTGATGGTGTGGTGTGGCAGCAGGGAGCATTGTTTCGTCGGCTACTATGGGGAGAATATGGTTTGAAATTTTTGTCTACACATATATCTCTATTTCTTATTTTTCACAATGTTGGAATGAGGCTTGGATCCAACAAGGCCAATAGGGCTAAGGATGAGGGCATGTCAATGCTCAATCTAATCCATGAAGCATGGGATGAAGAGATTTTTTGTGAGATGGGAATTTTCCTTTGTGGGGAGAACCACTTTATTTTATGTACCTGATGTATTGATGATGATTTTGGACAGCTCATGGTTATCACTTGGTACTTCTTGGAGAATGGGGGATATCTAACTACACAATTGGAGGTCACTCTATGCATTCTTTAGAGACAACTTTGGAACTAAACATGCACAACTCATTGCAGAAAATGGGGAGGCCTTCCTTATGTGGATGCCATTTGGAGGGGGATAGATGGCTTTTTCATCTATTTTTGAAGTTGCTTGAGGACAAGTAAGATTTTTCCGGGGAGGACTGTAATATTCCCAATTGTACGCAAGATAATTGGAATATTAGATTACTTAATTTTTATAATTAATTAAGTAAATAAAAGCATGGAGGGACCCCTAATCCTTAAATATGAATAAGATCCACTTTTTATGTGTCAATGTGGATTAATTAGAAATAGATCTACATAAAGGAGTAGTGGAGCAACTCATTAATGATAAATAAGTGGAGATCATTTCTCATTTATGAGAAATATCATGGAGGTTGAAGCAGTCAACTGATATCATGGAGGGAATAAAATGTAAGATCATAGAGCATTCATGATGAGATGATGGAGGAAGTGGTGTATTAATTCACACATGATGGAGAAAGTGGGAATTAAAAGCAGAACATGATGGAGATCATGGAGAGACAACGCAATTAACATGGAGACCTATGTCCACATGTGCAAAACAATTATGAGGTGGGCCAAGGAATGGGAAGGCTCATAATATATATAAAGAAGATGAAGGCACAATAGAATGAATGCTTTGTATCATTTATTTTGATCTGTTTAGATCTATATTTGTCACGTGACATTTCTATGCATGCTCATTAGGGGAATTTTGAGGTCTAAAATGGGCCTCCTACGAAAAATGTACAACAAAAATAAATTTTATAAGAACCAATAGGATTCAAGATGATGATGTCAACCATGGGGGATGATTCACCAATTTTTAAGTAAAAGTGTAAAAATATTAAAAAATAATAAAATAATAAAACTATTTTTTCAACTCGTATTTTCAACTTATCTCCTGTTAGTCATCAGTAATTTTTTTGCCTTTGTAGATGAATAAATTTCTATCCTAGATTTCTAGAAACAAAATTCATGAACATTGTGAGTTCTAGAAATCTCACTGCCTTCATTATCCTTAGAGCAAATTTTCACGATTCTACTATTTTGTCATTCCATGGTCAACCTACAAAAACCCCTCATAGGCTTATGCCACTCGTCTACATCCTATTTTCCCCACCTATAACCTCATCACTCTATTTTTTCCTTGCCCATAGCTCCATTTTCCACCTAGGGTTTCCTACAATCTTAACTCATGCCCATGATCCCCAAGTTCCTCAAGCATTGATGGTCCCTAAACTATCTCTGTAGAATCTTTAGATAAATCAAGTACATTGGTTTTTGGATCTTCAATACACCACTTTTTCAATGCTCTGTTTTTACACTTGAAGGTTCCAAACCAATTTTCAATCAAAGAGAGGTCAAAGAATCCCCACTAGGTCAATTAGGGTTTCATGTTTTTCAAGGTCATCATCTCCAAAAAGACTACCATTCAGCTTCAAAAGTCTGCACATAAGGTAATGGGCTATCTTGACACTTTTTAAAAAGTAATAAGAGGCCAACCGGTAGAAGAAATTGGTAAGGTAAGAAGTCTGCTACTCAATGATGGCATCTTGCAACAAGGGAGACAGGAAAAATAGGGTATTTTAGGGAAATTTTCTTGGTTTCACAACCTCCATGATAAAATCATAAAAAAGGCTTGTATCTTGATGCTCTTACACCTCCTCCTATCCTTAATATACCTTCACAAACACTCCCTATCACTCATATCCCTCAAAATCATCATTTTTCTACAAAACCTACTCTATTGCCACAATTTGACACTTTTTTAGACTAGGCCTATGTTTTGACCTTTTGGAACCCTTCCCCTCACTCAATTATTGAAATTACACTTTCCCATACTCCCTAACATCTATCCCTATCCCCCAAAATTTCCCCAAGAATTTAGACGGCCCTTAACCCTTTCATTCCCCTCCTTCTGCAAGGTGGTCCTAAATCCCCTACACCAAACCCTAATTTCCTCTTCTAACTAAGCTAGGGTTTGATATGAAAAGAAGACACAAGAGAAAAGGATTAATTTGATAGATAATTTCTAAAATAATAAGTCTATACCAGCTCATAAAAATCATGCCTCCATCATTTTCCAAGAATTCATTCCAAGAGACAAGCCATGTGTCACACCTAAGGCTAGTTTTGCTTCAAACTATGTTTCTGACCAAACAGAGATGAATTTGGAAAACGTGAGAGAGGTTTTTGTCCCTCATAGGGCCAAGAAGAAAAAAATCCTTCATTTTTTACACAGGTATCATGGTTTGGGATCAATGTAAAAAATACAGGTGTCACGAGAGAAATTCTTCACTTCTAGAGTGACCTTGGGTAAATACATTTTTCTCACAGCTGGAGTGTTGAAATTACTTTCTTAATGAGTCAAATGACAACTCAACTTGAATATATTTCCAATGAGCTATCATTAGCTCAATTTGGAATTGGGGAAGGCATCCCAAAGCGGTCTACACCAACACTCTACATTTCTGCACCATCATTCAGGACTTTTTGACCAGTCTTGGGAAAATCAACTTTTTACTGGAAAAATCAACTCCAAACAGGACAAAAATTGCATATTTGGAAATTCAACAAGTCAAGCTTTCCAAATAGCTATCACGGGCCCAATTCCAACACCAGGAAGGCCTCCAAATACTCTCTTCAAATTGGCGCTACGTAAATGAGAGGTGGCGCTACTCAAATAAAAAAAATAAAAGAGGAAAATGAGAATAACGGCCTTGGAATTTTGGCTGAGGCTTCTCATAAATTGTCTAAAAACATATAAGGAGGGTCCCCACCAATTTTGAAGGAATTTGGAGAAGATTTTGTTTTTTTTGTGAATTTTTGGTCTACTTTACGTAGTGCCACCAGCGCTATGCAAAACTTTGGGGCATCCTATGAAGGCAAGCTTGAAATTTTTGTATTTTTCATGAACTACACATCATCCACAACAAATTTCAGAGGATTTGGAGCTGTTTTGACCCCTCAAAAGGTCAAAAAACACCTTTCTGCCCCTGTTTTAGGCCTAGCGCTGCGCAAATGACAGGTTGGAGATTTTTTCATTTTGACAGGGTTACAAGAACTGGATCAAGAAGCCACAAGAATTTTTGGAAATTATACTTTTCAAGCTTTCCAACGAGCTATCACGGAGCCAAATCCGACATCAGGAAGTGGTTCAAAAGCTAGTTTCAAAACAACCTATTTTTTGCAAAAGTTGCGCTGCGCAAACAGACTGACATAGGCCAAAAAGTCAACAAAAGACATTGATTAATGGAAAAATGGTTTTTTAATATTTTTTTTGGGAAAATAACTCTAGATTTGATTGAGGAGTTATGTTTTGATGTTTTTCATTTATTTCCTTATCTATTATGTGTCTTGGACCTTGCATGGTCATTAAGCACATTTATGACATTTATGACTAAATTAGGGTTTTTGGAAGCCTCTTAGGGTTTCCACCTCCTCATTTGCTCCATAAATAGAGTATGAGGCTCTTATGTATTCGTTGGATTTTGATGACTTATTCTGGAGCAATACATAGTCTCTTGGAGTTTTTGATGAGAATTTGATGTCTTGAAGACCATGCATGACTTGATTTGTTTGTCGATGGAGGAGGACTTTTTGGAGGATCCATAAGCCTAGTTGATGGTGATGCGTTTCTCTTTTGTTAATTTTTTCTAGTTTATCATATGTTTCCATATTTCTATGTTGCAGTAGGACAAATAATTTATACTAAGACATGTTTGCTAATGGCACCTTAGGTCTGTTTGTTTCCTTCACTACCTTAATGTTTTCTTCTGCTAGGATGTATTAGAGAATTCATATTTTTTCTCTCTAAGGATTTCCTAACCTTGTCTATTTCTTGAATGGTTTAGATCAGTTGGTTTCAACATGATTCATGGTTAGCCCTACATATTTGTTGCCACTAAATACTCTGTTCCCGGAATCATTTCTTTGAAGCATCTTTGCCTAGGTTTATCAAAGAAGTCTATTTCAATCATGCTCTTTGCCTATACTTAGCTAAAATTGTTTCAAGGAACCTTCATGGCTGTAACTTTAGATGTTCAAGGTTTTCTTTCCTTCTATTGTTATAGTTATTTGTGCATCTCACATGTTTTCTGCTCTTGATGATGAAATCTATGAAAGTTAAATAATTTTCTTACCTTTCTATATTTCATTTGAATGTTTTTCTTGGTTGATTATCTACTTTCAGTCTGAAAGCAAATGGATTAGGTTTTTCTTATGCCTTTGATTCTCTTGCTATGCTTATAAATCTTCTAACTCCCTCAGTTTACAAGTATATAAAGGATTATGTTTTCTGCCCTTTATTAGCTTGTTGTTTTCAAGCTTAATGTCCATCTCATGAGCCTTCACAACCTTAAAGATCCACCAACCAAGTTAAAATTACCCTGAAAATTCTCTTAACACCATTGATGAACTTATCATGACCTTGTTAGACTCCATTGCCCAATGACTTAACAATCTTCCATGTTTTCTATCTAAATCCATCTGAGCATCATACCCAACAAAAAACAATCAAAATACCTTGCACTTAACATCTAGCCTAAAATCAACCCTAATCAACAAACAAATTCACATCTTTGCATCTACTAGAGAGATCACTCTCTGAATCCAGGAAGGCTAGGTCCTTGGATTCCAAAGCTTGGTTTGATGTTACCCCTGTCCATTTGTATCTCAATCAATCTAGCAAATTATGGAGAGCTAACATAATGGCGATCACAGTGGGACCTTCTGAGTTAGTGACCATCTAAGTATTCCTTAGGACTTTAGAAACCCTTGTTAAATAATATCCAGTGAATCTGCCACCTCATCACCACACTAACATAATGGCGATCACGGTGGGACCTTCTGAGTTAGTGACAAACTAAGTATTCCTTAGATCTCAGAAAACTCACAAACATCCTTAGATTGGTATTTATTTGTTGATGGTGGACAACAAGAACATCCTTGAAACAATAAACATCATCCACCTGGTGACTCCACCAGTCTTCAGTAGCCTTGTTGACCCCACTAGTTCTCATAAACTCCCCTGGGAATGCATTAATAAATCCAAATCATGTTGATGGTGGACAACAGAGTTGAAACCTTCCACCTGGCGACTCCACTGGTAGAGAACTCTAAGACTGGTTGAAAATATTCAGTGACCCTTTCTAATTTACAAACATGGATCCAAGGACACAAAGGAGATATGCTCCAATGAATAGAGATCACATCCCTGGGTTCCCACAAAAATTGCCTCAGATAGATTGGGATAAAAACCTCCCTAGGTTTCAAGATGAAAATTCTGATGACCCTTTGTTACACCTCATCAAGTTTCATATCCATGTATGGGGGTCAAAAGCTGAATGGCATGAGGACTGCCTTATGAATATTTTCATGCTAACATTAGAAGAGAAGGCAAGGGAATGGTATGAGAGTCTAAGACCTAGTAGCTTGTTTTCCTTAAAATATATACACAAGGAATTTTATGAGCATTATAAACAAAATTCCCCATATTTTTCATTAGCTGAAAATTGTTGTGATCAATCTCAGGATATCATACAATACCTTATAGATACCGATGTAGATTTAGATAATTTGTATCCTGAAGATATCTTAGTAGCAATTCATGACTTTCATTCTCAAGATAGCTATAATGACATCCTAGATGAGTTAGTTGAGGAAGAAACCAATCAAGGTATAGAATAAAACCCACAATATCTCTCTGAAGGCACAAGTGATGATTCACCATCTCTTCTAGGTGAGGATCAAGAAAACATTCAACCTAAAAATCAGCCTTCACAAGAAAAAGAGAACTTTTGTACTTCCATCTAAAGAAAGAGAAAAAATCCTCCTCTTTTGACTGAAGAGGAAATAAATTAGATGCTAAACATTTAGCCAACCCCTAAACCTTCATATGAGAAAAAAATTTCTACTTTTTCTCCTACTAATTTCATCTACCATAAATCAGAAAGTGAATTTTTAGATCAATTCAAAGAAGAACAAACTGATAATCCAATATGTTTGATTGGTGACATTACTTATTTTGATGAGTTTCCAAATTTTGATCAATGTGATGATGATATCCTCCAAACAGAAACTAACCTTGCAGAGCAATCAGTAATTGGTTTATGGGAGGAAGATCATTTTCATCAACTTCAAAAAGGTAATAAGCTAATTCATGCCATCTATGCCACTGATGACGGAAGCCTTGAAAGTTCAGAAGTAAGTGAAGGATATTTGACCCTTTGTTCTACTTCATATCAGCCCATCAGAAATAACTTTCATGTGATTGGGAATCAATAGTCTTTCAATTTTGATGATGAGGTTGGGAAATATAATGAGTTTCTTGAACCAGTTGTTAATGAAAAGCCTTTTTCTGAAAGGGATGAGGAAATAATTTGGGACACAGAATCCTCCTCAGCTTCAGATTTGCAGCCACCAAGTCCCATTGAATTTAAAATTGTAGATGAAGGCTTGGAAAATTACAATCACATAAGAGTTGTTGCACTTCTTTCTCAAGAAGACTTACTGCCAAGGAGTGCTCCTACTCATCAACATGATGGCCTCCTCACAGAATTCAACCCATTCATTTAGAATACATCATGTTTTCTAGAGTATAACATTGCAATATATGATGAGCCTACCAGTTCAGATGATCATGAGGAAGAGGTGGAGTTTCTTTCCCAAAAGAGTTCCAAGCATAGCCAAGTGGAAGAAAGAGTAGTCATGAATGAAGCTTATGTCTCAAATCCTCTAGATCAGGTATTATTCCAAGATCCATTTGTTGCTTTCCTTGAGAAATATAAAGGAGGAGTGTGTTATGCCAAGAACAGATAGTTGCAAAGTGTGAGAAAAAATTTAGGCACTACTATTCAAAAACAAGTAAGGTGGAAGTGGCATTTTTATTTCTTCAGCACTCTCAAAGAGATGAAACAAGATCAATCGTGGAATCATCTACTTGATTGGTTATATTGGAAAAGGAAGTTGACCAAATGAATGTATATCATGTAAAGGTTATATTAGGATAGATAGGAATTAAAAATAATCTCAGCCTTGTGAGCATCTTCTTAGTTCTAGATTGTTTGGAAAAACTAAAAAAAACATAAAAACAAAGAAAGGTAGAAAAAGAGGGCAGATTTGAAAAGTGGTACAACCACATACCCAAAAAATAGTGATGTTGAAAGTGTGTAAGCATAAATTCCACTACTTGTGCCAAAGAATATCTTGTTCAGTCATCTAGCCTAATCATGGCTAAACATGTTTTAAATTTATTGTTGATAAGTTAGTGAAAAAGATGCTTGTCAAATCATGTAAACTTGACTTGTCAAAAGAGAATAGATTAGAAATGAAGAATGCTGGTTCCACATGCTTAAAACTGAACCAAAGATAAAGATAGGATTTCTTACCAAATTATAAATCACATCCCTTGTTTTTCTAGTTTTGTTTGTACAAAAATAAAATTTGTGTGCAACTTGTTCTTATGCCACAACTCATGGTAAGTCAGATTTCCTAATCCCGATTTACCATGCTTTCAATTTCATGTTAGTAGGATAGAGAATAAAGTTTTTCAAATAGCTTAATATTGAAAAATGATTAGACTAGGTAGAGAATAAGAGAGTTCATTAGCCTAATCTGAACTCTTGGAAGAAATAAGGGTACAATTAGATAGTTTGATTTGTGTTTTCAAAAATAAAAATGTCGAGGGTTTGCAAATCCAAGTGCACCCAAGTGAAGAAAAAATGTTAGGCCAAGTAAGATGGGTAGGTAAGAAAGAGATTGAAGCAAACATGTCTTTTCAGATTGTGATATCATAGCTTTAAAAGAACATCAATTATTGAAATTACACATCTCGAAAAGGAGATGCCCTCCCCAAGTGGAGCCACTGTTAGTAATCAGTAATTTTTTTGCCTTTTTAGATGACTAAATGTCTATTCTAGATTTCTAGAAACAAAATTCATGAACATTGTGAGTTCTAGAAATCTCACTGCCTTCATTATCCTTAGAGCAATTTTTCACTATTATTATTTTTTCATTCCATGGTCAACCTAAAAAAACCCCTCATATGCTTATGCCACTCATCTACATCCTATTTTTCCCACCTATAACCTCATCACTCTGTTTTTTCCTTGCCCATAACTCCATTTTCCACCTAGGGTTTCCTACAAGCTTAACTCATGCCCATGATCCCCAAGTCTCTCAAGCATTGTTGGTCCCTAAACTATCTCTGTAGACTCTTTAGATAAATCAAGTACATTGGATTTTGGATCTTCAATACACCACTTTTTCAATACTCTGTTTTTACACTTGAAGTTTCCAAACCAATTTTTAGTCAAAGAGAGGTCAAAGAATCCCCACTAGGTCAATTAGGGTTTCATGTTTTTCAAGGTCATCATCTCCAAAAAGACTACCATTCAGCTTCAAAAGTCTACACATAAGGTAATGGGCTATCTTTACACTTTTTCACAAGTAATAAGAGGCCAACCAGTAGAATAAATTGGTAAAGTAAGAGGTCTTCTACTCAATGATGGCATCTTGCAATAAGGGAGACAGGAAAACTAGGGTTTTTGAGGGCAATTTTCTTGGTTTCACGACCTCCATGATTAAATCATCAACAAGGCTTGTATATTGATGCTCTTACACCTCCTCATATCCTTAATATAGCTTCAGAAACACTCCCTATCACTCATATCCCTCAAAATCATCATTTTTATACAAAACCTAGTCTATTGCCACAATTTGACACTTTTTGAGACTAGGCCTGTGTTTTGAATTTTTGGAACCCTTACCCTCACTCAATTATTTAAATTCCACTTTCCCCTACTCCCTAACATCTATACCTATCCCCCAAAATTTCCCCAAGAATTTAGACAACCCTTAACCCCTTCATTCCCCTCCCTCTGCAAGGCGGTCCTAAATCCCCTACACCAAACCCTAATTTCCTCTTCCAACTAAGCTATGGTTTGATATTAAAATGAGGCACAAGAGAAAAGGATTAATTTGATAGATCATTTCAGTAAGAATAATTCTATACCAGCTCATAAAAATCATGTCTCCATCATTTTCCAAGAATTCATTCCAAGAGACAAGCCATGTGTCACACCTAGGGCTAGTTTTTCTTCAAACTGTGTTTCTGACCAAACAGAGATGAATTTGAAAAAACTGAGAGAGTTTTTCTCCATGATAGGTCCAATAAGAAAAACCTCCTTCATTTTTTACACAGGTATCATGGTTTTCGATAACTGTAAAAAATACAGGTGTCACGGGAGAAATTCTTCACTTCTGGAGTGACCTTGGGAAAATCGTTTTTCTCACAACTGGAGTGTCCAAATGACTTGCTAAATGAGTCAAATGTTAACTATATTTGAATATCTTTCCAATGAACTATCAGGAGCTCAATTTTGAATTAGGGAAGGCATCCAAAAGTGGTATGCACCAGCACTCTGCATTTCTGCACCATCATTCAAGACGTTTTTACCAGTCTTGGGAAAATCAACTCCAAACAGGGCAAAAATTGTATATTGCAAAATTATACAAGTCATTATTTCCAACAAGCTATCACGGGCCCACTTCTGACACAAGGAAGGCCTCCAAATACTCTCTGCAAATTGGCGTTGCTCAAATGAGAGGTGGTGCTACGTAAATAAAAACCCTAAAAGAGGCAAATGAGATTAACAGCTTTGGAATTTTGGCTGAGGCTTCTCAAAAATTGTCTAAAAACATCTAAGAATGGTCCCCACCAATTTTGAAGGAATTTGGAGAAGATTTTGTTTTTTGTGAATTTTTGGTCTACTTTGTGCAGCGCCACCGGCGCTACGCAAAAAATTGGGGCATCCTCTGGAGGCAAGCTTGACATTTTTGGATTTTTCATGACATTCATATCATCCACAAAAAAATTCAGAGAATTTGGAGTTGTTTTTACCCCTCAAAATGTCAAAAAACACCTCAAAAAACACCTTTCTGCCCTTGTTTTAGGCCGCAAATGACAGGTTGGAGATTTTTGCATTTTGGCAGGGTTATAGGGACTGTATCAGAAAACCACAAGAATTTTTTGAAAGTATACTCTTCAATATTTCCAACGAACTATCACGGAGCCAAATCCGACATCGGGAAGTGGTTCAAAAGCTAGTTGCAAAACTACCTATTTTCTGCAAAAGTGGTGTTGCGCAAACAGACCGACATAGGCCAAAAAGTCAACAAAAGACACTGATTAATGACAAAATGATTTTTTAATATTTTTTTTGGGAAAATAACTCCAGATTTGATTGAGGAGTTATGTTTTGATTTTTTTCATTTATTTCCTTATAACATTTATGACATTTATGACTAAATTAGGGTTTCTGGAAGCCTCTTAGGGTTTCCACCTCCTCATTTGCTCCATAAATAGAGCATGAGGCTCTTATGTATTCATTGGATTTTGATGACTTATTCTGGAGCAATACATAGTCTCTTGGAGTTTTTTATGAGAATTTGATGTCTTGGAGACCATGCATGACTTGATTTGTTTGTTGATGGAGGAGGATTGTTTGTAGGATCCATAAGCCTGGTTGATGGTGATGTGTTTCTCTTTTGTTCATGTTTTCTAGTTTATCATATCTTTCCATCTTTCTGTGTTGCAGTAGGAAAAATAATTTAGACTAAGAAATTTTTGCTAATGGCACCTTAGGTCTCTTTGTTTCCTTCACTGCCTTAATGTTTTCTTCTGCTAGGATGTATTAGAGAATTCATATTTTTGCTCTCTAAGGATTTCCTAAGCTTGTCTATTTCTTGAATGGTTTAGATCAGTTGGTTTCAACATGATTCATGGCTAGCCCTGCATATTTGTTGCCACTAAATACTCTGTTCCTGGAATCATTTCTTTGAAGCATATTTGCCTAGGTTGATCAAAGAAGTCTATTTCAATCATGCTCTTTGCCTTTACTTAGCTAAAATTGTTTCAAGGAACCTTCATAGTTGTAACTTTAGATGTTTAGGGTTTTCTCTCCTTCTATTGTTATAGTTATTTGTGCATCTTACATGTTTTCTGCTCTTGATGATGAAATCTATGAAAGTTAAATAAGTTTCTTGCCTTTCTATATTTCATTTGAATGTTTGTCTTGGTTGATTATCTGCTTTCAGTCTGAAATCAAATGGATTAGGTTTTGCTTATGCCTTTGATTCTCTTGCTATGCTTATAAATATTCTAACTCCCTCAATTTACAAGTATATAAAGGATTATGTTTTCTGCCCTTTATTAGCTTGTTGTTCTCAAGCTTAATGTCCATCTCATGATCCTTCACAACCTTAAAGATCCACCATCCAAGTTAAAATTGCCTTGCAAATGCTCTTAACACCATTGATGAACTTATCATGACCTTGTTAGACTCCATTGCCAAATGACTTAAAAATATTCCATGTTTTCTATCTAAATCCATCTGAGCATCATACCCAACCAAAAACAATCAAAATACCTTGCACTTAACATCTAGCCTAAAATAAACCCTAATCAGCAAATAAGTTCACATCTTTGCATCTACTAGAGAGATCCCTCTCTGAATCGAGGAAGGCTAGGTCCTTGGATTCCAAATCTTGGTTTGATGTTACCCCTGTCCATTTGTATCTCAATCAATCTAGAAAATTATGGGGAGCTAACATCTCCCAAAGTTTTTACTCAAATTTCGAGTGGGAGTACTCGTTGGATGAAAAATTTATTTCCTCATCCAATGAGTTCCCATGTTGCATACTTTTGATGGACCCTACTACACAAAAAATGAGAAATACATGAAAAATGTGATTACAAAACATGATTGCAATCACGTTTTTCATGTATTTTTAATTTTTCGTGTAGTAGGAGACATCAAAACTATGCAACATTGGTACTCCTTGGATGAGGAATTAAATTTTTCTTCCAATGAGTACTCCCGCTCGAAATTTGAGTAAAAACTTTGGGAGATAAGTTGAAAATACGAGTTGAAAAATTAGTTTTTTTCTTTTTTCCCTCTAAAATTTGATGATGTAATCAAATTTTATTTTATTATTTTCACTATTATTTTATAATTTCCTTAGGAGGCCCATTTTAGACCTCAAAATTCCCCTAATGTATGATGTTTAGCTAAGTCTACAGTGTTTTTTAGCACAGGGTGTTTCCGAGCAGAAATCCCACCCTTACCCATGGGGGACTTCGAGTGCCTACTCTGGGAAGGTTATTTTGAGCTTCCATTCATCATCAGGAATTGGTGCCATTTTGTTCCTACTTTCTACAGCCCATACATCTTGAGAAATAATGCATTTCTACATCAAGGTTTGAGAGGAGGAGGTTGTCCTTTAGTATTTCAGCTAAGGAACCTGTGAAGGGTTTATCCTTTCACTTTGTGCTTCAATATTAGCCTTCCAGCACTTTAGATCTATATCAGGAATCAGGCCAAACATATCATACCTCCATGCAGCAGCAGTCCCATCAAGGATTGTGTAGTCCATTCCTATAGATCCTTTGGAGGAGAAACATTTTCAACATTTGAGCTGGAAATCCTATGGAGGACCATTCCTTCAATTTGTATTCACTGTTTCCATATTTTCTAAGCTACATTGAATTATTCAGTAGTAGGCTAGAGAGCCTCCATCCTTGACAGCGCGGTTTTTGGCAGCAGTTGTGTAGCAGCAGCTACAATCATCAAAGAAAGATTGAGGAGCTAGATATTGAGCTTCTAGATTAAGGATCTAGTGAAGGGATCAACCCTTCAAGCATAGATATGATATTGTGACATATTGCAGCAATCTATTTGTCAAATATAGGTTCAAATCTACATACCCAGCAGTTGTATAGTGAAGCCCTAAGAGGGTGATTTTCCTAGACTCATAGATCTGGAAAATCCTTTCTGGGTTATCTTGGGTTTCCATCATAGTGCCCAGATCTAGTATCTTGGCATCATCAGAGCTCCAATTTCCATATACATGCATTTCCCTTTTCAGTGAGCAGTCATATGTATATCATTTGTTAAAGGGACAACGCAGTATTTTCTCCAACAACTCTCCAGTTACGCAATGCTTGCTTTGGCATGTTTTCAGGGTCATTCTAGCCTATGTATTTGGCTTGAGTGCATCTATTTGAGCACTATTTTAATCTGAAATCCATCTTCAATAATCATAAAAGGCTCACCTATTATGTATATTCTATGATTATTAAATATTTATGTATACTTGTTGAAGTTTCAAATATTGTGTCTGTGTATCAATGCATTATTCCATTTTGGGATATTACAAATGTTGTTATTTAACTTGTCCCACATTTCTTTTGCAGTCTTTCAATGCATAACTTTAATAAATTATTATTCATACAACCACTTAGAATTTCATTCATTGTTGAAGTTTGCAACAAGAAACAGTGAAATTGGCATCTAGAAAAAACATGATAGCACCTATACTAGTGTGGGACCATAGGTCATGTGGTGATGGGTCCTAGTGATACATTAGTGTGAAATTAAATTTATTTAATAAATTGGATATGTGTCAAATTTAATTATCCCTTAATTAAATTGGACAATAAAATGTAATATTATCTCATAAACACTTGTAATAATTAACTGAGTGTGATAGACTTAGTTATCTCATGGATTTCGAGTTGAGGGTGGTTAGTGGGGCATGTAGAGTGATTCTATGTGTTTTAGAGTTCAAGTTGAAATTAAGTGCATGAGTAATCAGTTAACTCACTTAGGTGAGTTAAAGTCAGTTGAAATATTTGAAACCGCTTGTTGCACTAGTGGGAGATCAAGTGAATTAAATCATATTTAATTTACAATCAGTGATCTACCATGCAATTGATGATTTACTATTAATAACTTCATGAATGTCAGTTCCAGTGGAGACCCAGTTAAGACAAATGTTAAAGGGAAGTTAACTATCAGTTGTGATATTAGCAAACTGCCCAGATGCAGTTAAAACACCGCATGATGCCCATGAGACTTAGCACAATTGAGGAAGGTTTAAATTCCTAAAGAATAGGGATTGCATTCATCAGGAATTGTGTCAGCAAGGCAAGTTGAAGACAGGCTGAGAATTGGCTAAGTGTTGGTCGATTTTGTCTGAATCAGTTTGAGATGATAGGCAGAGTGCATGAGACTCTTGTGAGAAGGGTTCATTGTAATTGTTTCATGATTCCTTGTGGAATATACAATATATGATAGAGGGGTTTTGAGCATTAAGCTTTCCCCGGGAAAATATTTGTGTTGTGGTTTTATTTTCTTCTTTCTTTACTTGTTGTGATTGGCGATCGTGTTTATTTTCTGTAATTGATTTGTAGAAGTGATTTAGTATCAAGCTTTATTACATTGTTAGATCAGATTGAATCCATTGATATACATATGTTTGTATAATTTCTACATGGTTTCAGAGCATAAGAAATCACTATAGTGGAGGAGAAGTTGAGTTTGTGATTGAATAGAATTCGAATTTGTAGAAGACATTCTTGGTGCTACAGGTGATTGCTTGAGATTGGAGTACACACTCAAGGGAAAATCTAACCATATTTATTGGAAAGATACGATGGAGGTAGTACTAGAGGATAATGTGTTGAAATAATTCATTGATAATGACATTCCCAAACCCAATGTAGCATATGTCGCTCTTCTTGATGCTTAGAAAAAGAAGGGTGCAAAGGTGAGGAGGAGCTTACTGGAGGGAGTACGAGACCACATTGTCTCAAGTCTCCATGGGAAAGTGACTCCATATGCAATGTGGAAGGGTTTGAAAAATCTGTTTCAAAGAAGAAGTGATCATAGAAAATCGACACTAAAGGACAAGCTCATGAAAATAAAAATGGAGAAAAATGACACTATTCTGGTATACTTAACAAAGTTTTTCCAATGTCGGGATGTGCTTGGTAGTGTAGGAATTACTATCGCAGATGATGACTTAGTGAGCCTAGCTCTTCTAGGACTTCCCAAGAGTTGGCATAGTTATCAGGACTCTGTCAATGGGAGGGAGAAGCTTCCATATTGGGAATGACTTTGGTTGGATGTGGTGCAAGAAGAATTCAGGCGGAATACCAGGGATGGATCTTCATCTAAGGAAGATGATGAAGAAAATTGTGCCTTGGCTAGTAATGCAAAGAAGGGGAAGGGAAAGAAATCCTATTCCAAATCTGAGACTAGTGAAGAAGGCAAGGAGCACGACATGTCCAAAGTGAAGTTTTTTCACTGTCACGAGCATGGACATTATGCCATTAATTGCCCACAAAAGAAGAAGAACAATAAGGCTTCAGGATCTGCAACTAGTGAGGCTTTGGCCTCGCAATTTGATTTTGAATTCTCATTGATTGCATGCATGGTGTCAAGTGCAATGGGATCGGGGTAGTACTTGGATAGTAATGCATCTTTCCACATGACAGGAGACAAAGAACTTTTTAGTAGCTTGGACAAGAAGGACCTCCAAATGCATATCGAAATGGGTGACGATGGAAGGTATAGTGCTACCAAGATTGGTACAGTTACTTTCCAGAGATAGTTAGGTAAACCATTTTTATTAAAATATGTAATACATGTACCAGGCTTGAAGAAAAATTTAGTTTCAGTTGCAATGTTGGAGGATATAGGCTATGATGTTGTTTTCAGTGAAGGAAAAGCTTTCCTTCGACACAAAAGAATAGGAAAAGCCAAGAATATTGGGATTTGTGTGAAGAATCTCAATAAACTTGATCTAGAGTGTTATCACTCAGAAAAATTGAAACATCATTTGACATAGTCTTAGGGGTTCATTTGTCAAAGGTATGGTCATGGAGTTCATTTGTCATTAGTTGGTAAAGGAAAAATTTAATTTTTTCATATTAGATTATCCTAAGGTCTAAACCCACCCTCATTCAAGTCTTTTCATGTCACATCAGTCATTATTTCCTAACATATTCCATTTCCCGAGCTTATAAATCTGAAAAGGTCACTTTAGCCAAGATTTCCTATTTTCGTAGCGAATAACATAGTAAAAATGCACTTTTCGCTATGAAACTGCTAATACTTTCATAGAAAAACTACCAGTAAATACACTAACTATGCTACAAAAAGGGGTTTTTCTGTCTTTCTTTTCAAATTCGGTGCTAGGTGTCAGTCAATGATTAGAAGTGTTAGAGTGGGTGTCATTCGAGTTAGTTAGGGTTAAGCCAAGGTACAATGGTCATGTCTGAGGTCATCACTTCTGTTTTTAGCATGTATGAGTCATGATGAAGCCATGAGCTGTCATCTAAACTTTAAAATATTTCCCAATTGAGTCTTCTGTCATTTTCCACTCCATCTTTTCATGTTGTTGAGTTCAGGAGAGCTGTTTCAGCAAGCCAAGCTAGTTGCTGGCATTTTCAAGCAATTGTAGGTGTCATTGATCAAGCGAGGCAGAGAAGGTATAAAAGCACCATGGCTACAAAGAGAAAGACCAACAAAGGAGGCCATTGTCTTAGATATGAACCATCAAATATGAATTTTCTGAATGAAGACCCAACTGCCTTAGAAGTTTTTAAAAGAACTGGGTGTTTTCAGTTTTGCCAAATATTGCAAGGGTGACATGTGCAGGTTTCTAAGGAGTTTGCCATCAGTCTCAATGGGATATATTTAAAGGTGGGGATTTTGAACCTCACTGTAACACCAGAGACTATTGCAGCTGCAACAAGAATTCCTAAAGGAGGAGAACAATGGCTTGAAGGTTTCAAGTTCACCATGCAGGAATGTAAGGAATTTATCAAGCCAGAGCATAGTGAGATTGATCTCGCAAATTCCATCCCAAGGAGCTACATGAAAGAAAACTTCCCAAAGCTGTTGCTAATCATTCAGAAATACTTCACTTGTGAAGGGAGGTACCACATGGTTTACTCATACTATAATATTCCAGATTAGCCATGAGCTAGTTGGAATATTTAATTTTGTTTTGATGTTTTGTTTAAAGAATAAGAAGACAAAGGAGGTCCATAATTCTCCTTAATACTGAATAAATCAATGTCAAATGTGAAACAGATAAATCTTGGTAGCTTAATTAAGCACCCTGGGTGTGAAAATGGGTTCGATCACTTTTGCTGGGTCAATCTTGACCAAATCAACAACGTTGTCATGGAGGAGTGGTCATCAATGAGGGATAGCGTCGTTTTAGATGGAGATGCTTTGTGTGAATGTAGTTCTTTTGTTGGGTGGGACTTAGGGTTTCTAAGATAATAACTTATTTAAGGAAGAGGATGGCAGCAATATTAATTATGTTTGGGTTTATTATATTTTTGAGTATATGGTATGTTTAGACATATATCTTTCTCTTGTTGTTTAGCTAAGATAGAGTGTTGTTTAGCACAGGGTGTTCCTGATCGGGAATCCCACCTCTTTCCTTGAGAGGCCTCTTGGAAGAGTTTTGTACTACATTTTCCACTATCAAGCTTAAGGCCAAGCTTCATCTTTCATTTATAGCACAGATCATGTTGAGGGTTTGGTTGTTTTCTAGGTTGCAGCAAGTGGAGACTAGATCTCTAGATCTAGGCCATTTCATTTATTATTTTAAATGGAGGTGGCTTCCTTTCCATTGGGAGGACAATATTGAAGGGCTTTGTGCTTATTTTCAAATCTTGGCATCAGGCCAATATATTATTCATCCCTATAGAGCAGTTTACTTCCATATTTGCGTTATTTCTGGAGGAGGAGTTGCAGGGTAGTTTGGCACACCATTTGGAGAGTTGATTTTCTAGTGAAGGGGATCCGCCTTTCACTTAGAGGATCTCTTGGAGGAGGCTATTGTATTGATCATATCTGATCAGCCAAACTTTCTAGATCTGTATTTTGCAGTAGATCTACAACCTTAAATCTTAGATCTACATCTTATACTTGGTGTTTTTCTGAAAACCCTTGAGGGGTTCTTCAAAGGAGTTTGTATAGTGCTCAAATATGCAATAGATCTATATTTTGAGGTACTTATCAGCCCTATATCTGTTGTATAATCATTTTATGTAGTAGAGATAGTAAAATAAGGTTGTAAGGATCTTTCATCTTTTATATATAGTTGCAGCGCCTCATCTTGAGGATGTTGTTCATTGGAGGCTTGTACTTTCTTGTTGTGTATCTTATGGGCCATTTATTATACATATTTTTCTATTGTTATAACATATGAAAGGTCTCCATATTGGCCTCTTACTTTTAAATGATGATTTACACATTTTTTCCAGCATTTTTCACTATATGCCTGCTTTTCCCATTTGGGAATATTACAATGGTATCAGAGCATAATCTTGGCACAACCTGTGCATCTTGAAAATCCAATATGTCATCTAAAAAAGGAGAGCCTCCTATTGATAGAGAGAAGAGGTTTCAAATAAGAATACATAGAAATTTTTATTATACAAATGACAAAGAAGAAAAGGGTAAAACCTCTATATCTAGAGGTGAAGATGAAGAGAAGGAGTTCCCTAAGATCATTCTTAGAGCCATGCAAGACATTGCTAGAGAGATCAAGGAGACGAGAATGGACAGATTCAATGAATCCCCTAAAGGATTTCATCATGGTGAAGGCTATGGCATGTCTCATCACTGGAATGATCAACCAGTGCATCAATCACAAGTTTCCCAATGCTCTACTATGCCTACATTTTTGGCCGTGGGAAATAAAGGGTTTCAAGAGCAAGAATCCCTTGAAGGCTATTTTATAGAGTATGAGTCTCAAACTCATAGATTCAAGGACCACTTGAGTTTTCAATATTTTTTTCAAATCAAGGACAATAGAAGACCAAGGCATCACAATAGAGGTGGTCGATTCATTTAGAATCAGATCGACACCACACTATGGGCAGATTATTTTTACCCAACTTTGATGGATCATCCAAGTGCACTATCAAATCATGGGTAGAGAAACTTTACATCTAATTTTAGTTGAACAAGGTTCTAGAAATGGAGGCCATTAAGATTGCAGCGTTGCACCTTGAGGGTGAAGCACGTGATTGGTGGTTCCATGGCTTGTCTACATTGGATCATGCCAATGTGACTGCATATTCAGAGTTCAATAGAAGGCTGGTGGAAATATTTGATAGAAGAGATCCTAAAGCACCATTCACGGGGCTTGCAAAACTGAAACAATCAGGTAATCTAGAAACTTACATTTCTGAATTCTTAAGACTTTCTATTATGGTTCCTTATTTATCTGCATTAAGAAGGGTTTACATGTTCATTGATGGGTTAGATGAACCTCTTCATGTGTTGGTTAAGTCTACCAAGCCCAATACCCTAAAAGATACCATTGAAAGGGCTAGAGACCTTCAAGATGCCTTGCCAAAAGCAAAGACAACATTTGATCATAAGCCCTCTTTTCCATCAAAGGGAAAAGAAGAGAAGGTTCCTCCTTCAAAGGAGAGTCATTACAAAAAACCTCTTGATGATGATTTCCGGAAATATTTGAGGAGGAGGAAGCTTTGCTTCACTTGCCAAGAAGCTTGGGAACCCGGACATAGATGTGTAGCTGGAAAATCACATTACATAGAGGTCTTCTCAGATGATGAGGAAGAAGAAGAATAAGAACAAGGGAAGGGTTACAACACTGGAATGGTAGGAGATGATGCACCACCCCCTGGAGGTGAGGATGGGGCAATTTCTCCAATTAGAGGAACTCTTTCATCATTAAGAGTGGTACCAAACTATCATGAAACTTCCACACAAGAAACACAGTTGAATTTGTGTAGTGGAAAAAAGGATATGATGATCCCATCTATTATGCACATGAGGATGATCCATGAGACATCACTATCTTGTGGTAAACCACCTGGGAGACCACTTGATCCAGATCTGGTGAAATATGTCTCACATCTTGATGCTCCATTTATAAATCCAGGAAGGATGGGTGCATTAGAAGACCAAAATGCAGCGATGAGAGTCTTGGGTAGGATCAAGGAGGAGGGAGATATTCTTCCACTATCACCATTACCCACTCTCTCATCTCATACTGAGCTGAGAGGAAATGTTGTAGGAGTGGAGGATGACACCATCATGGGGCAAGGAGACCATTCCTTGGCTATGGAGACTCAGAAGATGATCTCACTTAGATAAAAATATTCCATACATGATAGAAGATGGTGGCCACACATGCATGCTTTTATTAAACCAAGGAAGTATTGGATAGATGATAGCCTCCCATGGGAGACTAAATTTCAAAAGCTTCAATATTTACTTCAACATGTGTATATGCAAGAAGGGCAGCAAGGAGGGGATATCAACCTTCCATCATATACCTTTAGCATGCGAGATGTCAAGGAGAAGAACAACCATATGACAGAAATTATTTATGATAGATCATCAGTGCTGTCACTATGGAAGATTGATCCATATTGGAAATCCCAACTGTTGGTAGATTATTCCAAGGATCTTTTCACATGCACGATACTTGATGACCAACTACATGAAGAGGGTTGTTCAGTCGAAGAAGGAGTCATCTATTATCATGGTAGGATATTATTATCTAGAACCTCCAAGCTCAAGGAGAAGTTGCTACAAAGAGCTTATGAAGAGTTCTTTTTCAACCATACTTATTCCATGAAGTCTTACAACACTATCATGGAAAGATACACTTGGAAGGGCTTTGAAGAGGAAATATATCATCATTTTCAAGGATGCATGAACCAGTGCTTTGAAGAGGAAATATATCAGCATTTTCAAGGATGCATGAACCATGCAAAGTTGGAAGAGATACATGACTCTATAAAGGAGTTATTTCAGCCACCTCTTTCCTCTTTTGGAATGAGGGGACATACATCTATACACCACTCAATTTGTATGATGAGAAACTTTGGTGAAGAATATGCTTGTGTACCTAATGTTTTATTTGATGAACATATGCATTATTTTACCATGTATATGCAAGCCACAACTCCAAGGAGGAGCATTATTCCATATAAAATTCATGGCTAACTTGGGGCCACAAAAATTTCTGAACATGGCCACTCCCTTGGAGATCAAAGGGAGATTTTGTATCATTATGGATGCATTCCTAAAGCACCAAACATATCTCACACTTTCAACCACGGTGAGATGACTTGGGAAGAAAGTAAGTGGTGGGGAAACCAATTACCACAACATTATCTAAGGCAGTCAGGAGATTCACTACGTTGGTTCCACATGTGGAACTATGACCCACCTCCATATGCACAAATTTCTGTTTGTGTGTACTTAATTTTGATCCCATACATTGATGATGTAATTATACCTTTTATGGGAATGTTTGGAGGGAGGATGGGAGGTATATATATGTCCTATGGGAGAGAGATTCTCCATGTTCACTATGCTACATGTTTCAGGGAGAACATTGGGAAAACTATGTTTGTTTCATTTAAACTATTGTCTCCTTGTGGGATGGATTATTTGCATCTCATGAGAACTTTGGAGGAGCAATTCATGGATGGATGGATTGGTGAACACTTAGCTTATGAGGGAAGCTTATCACATGTTGGTGTCACCAATGGAGGAGGAGAAGAGTTACAACACTCACCTTGTCAGTTGCTTGAGGATAAGCAACATTTGGGAAGGGAGGACTGTAATATTCCCAATTAGCCATGAGCTAGTTGGAATATTTAATTTTGTTTGGCTTCTTTGTTTAAAAAATAAGAGGACAAAGGAGGTCCATAGTTCTCCTTAATAATGAATAAATCAATGCCAAATTTGAAACAGATAAATCTTGGCAGCTTAATTAAGCACCCTTGGTGTGAAAAGGGCCCGGATCACTTTTATTGGGTCAACCTTGACCAAATCAACAACACTGTCATGGAGGAGTGGTCATCAATGAGGGTCAACGCAGTTTTAGATGGATATGCTTTGTGTGAATGTAGTGATTTTTTTGGATGGGGCTTAGGGTTTTCAAGCTCATATCTTATTTAAGGAAGAGGATGGTAGCCATGTTCATTATGTTTGGGTTTATTATATTTCTGAGTATATGGTCTGTTTAGACATATATATTTCTCTCACTGTTTAGCTGAGATAGAGTGTTGTTTAGCACAGGGTGTTCCTGATCGGGAATCCCACCTTTTTCCTTGAGAGGACTCTTGGAAGATTTTTGTACTACATTGTCCACTATCAAGCTTAAGGCCAAGCTTCATCTTTCATTTACAGCGCATATCCTGTTGAGGGTTTTGTTTTTTTGCAGGTTGCAACAAGTGGAGACTAGATCTCTAGATCTAGGCCATTTCATTTCTTATTTTCAATGGAGGAGGCTTCCTTTCCATTGGGAGGAAAATATTGAAGGGATTTGTTCTTATTTTCATATCTTGGCATCAGGCCAACTGGTTATTCATCCCTACAGTGCATTTTACTTCCAGATCTATGTTATTTCTGGAGGAGGAGTTGCAAGGTGGTTTGGCACACCATTTGGAGAGTTGATTTTCTAGTGAAGGGGATCTGCCTTTCACTTAGAGGATCTATTGGAGGAGGATATTGTATTTATCATATCATATCAGCCACACTTTCCAGATCTATATTTTGCAGTATATCTGCAACCTTAAAGCTTAGATCTACATCTTGTACTTGGTGTTTTGTTGAAAACCCTTGAGGGGTTCTTCAAAGGAGCTTGTGTAGTGCTCAGATCTGCAATAGATCTATATTTTGAGGCATTTATCAGCAATAGATCTGATGTATAACCATTTTCTGTAGCAGAGATAATAAAATAACGTTGTAAGGGTCTTCCAGCTTTTATATATAGCTGCAGCACCTCATCTTGAGGATTTTGTCCATTGGAGGCTTGTACTTTCTTGTTGTGTATCTTATGGGCCATTTATTATACTATTTTGCTGTTTTATAACATATGAAAGGTCTCCATATTGGCCTCTTTTTTTTAAATGATGATTTACACATTTGTTCTGGCATTTTGCACTATATGCCTGCTTTTCCCATTTGGGAATATTACACATACCATTTTAGGCTTCTGCTACATTTTGTTGGTGAGAGGTCTCTTGATTTACCTTTTTACTTATACAGAAGCTTAGCTAAAATTTCAAACAAATTTGAAGTTAAATCTGAAGGAAACGAAACCTCACTCTTTCATCATGGTTTAATCAAGTTGCTGGTTTTATAGGAGTCAAAGAGATTAGGTAGAGACTGGTCATCTTTCCTGTTTTTCAGTGGTTTTTAAGTAGATTCCATCACTCCTAAAAGAACTCCTAAACCTAGATGTATACCATCACCTTCAGTGGTAGAGCAAAGTGAGCCTTTAGTGGTAGAGAAAAATGAGCCAGTAATCATGGAGAGCCATTGCATAAAGTTGATACACCTGCTGTTACACCTGCAAAACAAAAGCCAACAGTCATCAAACATGGCAGTAAGAGGGTTAGAAGAAGCCAAATAGTGGCTAATGGAAATTTAGAAGACATTCTGCATGCTATTGATATTGAATAAACTCCCATAGTCCAAGCTGAGGATATAGATGAGGGAGGAAAGAAGCTCAAGAAAGCCAAATCAACTAAGAAGTTAGAGTTTTAGGGTGAAGATATAGGATTCATGTTTCAAGCTAGGAAAGAAATGAAAAGACATGCTAGAAAGCTCTTGGAAAGTAGTAAATAAGCTCAGAAGGTCACTAAAACTTTCCAACCACCACCAACCATCATTGACCTTTCCTCACCTGCAAAAGAAGAATAATTCATTAAACAAAGGAAAGGAAAAGAGAAAATTATTGAAAAAACAAATATTGAGGTCCTTAAGGAGCAGCTGAAGCAAGAAAATTATGAAATAGCAGTCTTGAAGAAAGAGGCAAGGAAGCACAAGGTTCAGAAAGTACATTTTGAGAAAATGAAAGAAATTTAGGAAAAGCAGGTTAATACTGTGTCAAAAACCTTAGATAACACACAACAATTGATCAAATGGACTCGGCCATTGAGAGGAGAAGTCAATCCAATTAGAAAAATAAACCTGCGATTGAAATCTAAAAATAGGACACTGAAGGACCAAGTCAAAGACCTTCAAGATAAGTTAGAATTTATTCATGAAGAGTTGGAGAAGAAGGGCTTAAAGATGATTGTAGTTGAAGAACTCGTAGCTCAACTTATCATTAATGAAGAAGAAACACCACAGGGGTCCTAAGATGAGATTGATTATGTTTAGGAAGGTTCATGGCATGATGAAGACCAAGTTTTTGTAGCTGCAGGTCAAATTTTTGGGACAGTGTTAAAATCTGGAATTTCTGCAGTTTTTCACAGTTTCGTAGCGTTTCCTAGGCTTAAAGCCAGGAAAACGCTGCGAAAATTTCTGTAGAAGTTTATTTTCTTTCAAAACCACTTTTTTTCAGTTTTTAAGGAGGGATTTTAATGGTGGTGAGCTGTCATGTCTTGGTTGACACCCTGGAATAGCCAAAGAGCAAAATTTATAGGTGCAAAAGCTATTTTTTGGACGCTATGAAAGCTCGCTATGAAATTGTCCTGTTTTCGTAGCGAGCTACTTTTGAAGGTTTTGAAACATCCCAGTGGCAGTTTTGGATAGGTGGACATATCCAATAGGTCAAGGGACCTTACCATCAAACATTTATGACTTGAAAACAGTGTTGTGGAGACAACTCGTCAGCTAAAGCTTTCATTGAAGAAAAGGGTCCTGCTTTCTTGAAAAATAGGGTTTGGTTCCATATGTTTAGGATGGTTTTTAATATGTCAATTAGTGATGAAATATGCCATATCCTATTCGAGCATGTGATGCTTAGTTGTAACTAACAAGTAATTGTTTCAAAGATAAGGTAGAATGATGTAATAAATAGTATTTTGAGTCCTATTAGGAAATGTCATCTTTAGGGTGTAACTGTCATTTTCTTATTAAAATACATGTTTTCTCTGTTATCTGAGATGTCATAGGAAGATTTCGATGAATCTGGCCAAGAGGCAGATCATCCCTGCTGTAAGAATGTCTATTTAAAGGAAAATGGTCGAAGTTGTAAAGGGTTGGAGTTTTTTTTCACCATATTGTTGCTTTATGTAATTTGACTTATATCAATAATACATAGGACTTCTTCTTGACATGCCTGAGATTCTCATGGAGTTTTTAATGTCTTTTTGATCTATATCTTTATGTTTATCACTTGCAGTATATTTCATCTTTATTACTCAGAATTCATATGTTGATGCTCTGACTTCCTTTATTGATGAAATGACTGTGTTTCCCTATGTTCTATGTGTGATTTTCCTTTGTTAAAGACTCTTATCTGCCTCAGCTTCCATGCTAATAAACCTTGCCACTAAATCTACTAATTTGCTGACTCCATAATCCCAATGGTAGCAAGCTTGCATTCTTTTCAACCTACATACACAAAAATCAAGTTATTTTTTAAAATAGAGCTAGCCATCTAGTATTATCATTATCTAATATCACAAACCCCTTTGAGATAGCCCTCTCAGACTGAAGAGGCTAAGCTTTAGTCAAAAGCTGGTTTGAAACAGTTACATAGATTTGTCTGATCAGCAGTCAATGAAGTACAATTTTGTGATAACATTTTGGTGCGTCTGTCAGGAGACTACAGATATTCTTTTCCCGAAATTTTGAAGTTGAACTCTTGAAGGTAGCAGGAGCTCAGAATTTTTTTGAGGCCGCATCTACCTTGGTGACTTCATTCAAAATTCTCATGTTCAAATGTGGCTTCGAAAAGGAGATATACGAGGAGTAATCCTGACCTGGATCCACCTACAATTTTGGATAATCCAAACACAAATTCCAGAGGCATTCAAGGCAGTTCTGCAATATCAGGTACTCCATTACAAACAAAAGCCTTGTCCTCTGAAGTTTTAAGAAGTCCTAAAGATAAAATGTTTGATTATAAAATTCATGAAGTCTTGTTTAGGTCTGAAAATGAAAAAGAATTGATTGAAATTGTCTTAGACCTACATAGAAGAGGTATTGATACCTCAGCCTTAGTGACTTAAAAAGATAAAGAAGAGTGTTTTGGGAAGCAGTCACATCTAAGTTATTGTTATAAAGGGAATATTTGGATAGGTTGAAGGAGATAGACCCATTTTAAATTTTTTTAAGAAGTAAATTTGGTGTCCCTCTACCTGATTGGAGTTCAATTGTGACTAGACAACAAAGACCAACCATCCCTCCTCTTAACAGATCCTCTTCCTCTACTGCTATTGTCCCTAAAACTACCATATTTCCAGTCATCATGGTAGGAAATGTACCACCTCCACTTGCTGCTGCACCTGCTAGGTATGCCCATCTTGTTCTTCTAGTTGTCCTTAATGCCCTTCCTAGAAAATATTATACTAGAATCAAAACTTGGGGAAGTGATGAAGAGATTAAAACTGAAGAGCATGTAGACCAGTTCAATGACTTCATAGATAGGGAGGAGGTTGACCATGAGGATGTCAAGATGATATTATTTTCTTAGAGCTTTAATGGGGAGGTCAGGAAGTGGTTCAAAACCCTTACACTAGGAAGCCTGCATAATTGGAATGAATTTGAAGATATCTTCTTGAGAAAGTGGGGAAATAGAACCAACCCTATGCAAGCCCTCACTGAGCATAATAGTTTGAAAAGAGATGTTGATGAAACTATCCAAAATATCTCCAAGAGATTTAAAATTTTTTATGACTCCATCCCTGCCCATCTATAGCCTCCTCTAGGAGCAGCTCAACTGAGATATGATGAGGCTTTTGACTATGAATTTTCTATCCTACTTAGAGAAAGAGAATCCCCTTCATTAGCTGAAATGAAAAATGATGCTATGAAGGTAGAGGTCAATATGATAGCACCTAAAAATTCCAAGATGGGACAGAAAAAATTGAAAGAAGAAGATAAGCCTTCCACCTCAGATGATAAATTTGACTCCATGATGAAGACAATGGAAAAATAGATGGATGGTTTTTCCCTTGGGAATGCCTCTGCTCCTCATACATAACTTGAACCTCTGTTTATAAATCCTCAGTTCAGAAGACCTCAAAACCAGCAGAGACCAAGGGAAAATAGAAATCAGCCCGACCCTCAAGTAAGGCCTCCTTTCCAGCAAAACTTAGTTGATGAAGAAGATCAGCTTGAAATACAAGAAGAATCAATTTATTGCTTAGATGAAAACATGTTAGGGATTTTTTTGACTAAGGAGAAACATGATGAGTCAAATCATGATGTAAACAAGGGTGAGGAACCATCTGATTGTCTTAAAGGATATCAACATGCAATCTTTGAGATGCAGAACAATACAACCTCAGAACTAGAAATGTTCCAATTATTACAAACAAAACATAGCCCAAGAAAGATGCCCCTAAAGTTGTTGAGGTTAGAAAATATCCACCACCTCCTCCTCATGTCAAAGAGACTGAAAAATCTGCTTCTATTTTCAATTTCGAGAGTGAGATCTCTAAGATCAAAATCCCAGTACCTTTTGGAGAAATTATTAAGGTGAATGAATGCAGAAGTAAGATTATAAAAATGTTGAATTCCCAACCAGGAGCTACTGATATCCTTAATGTTCAAGAAGATCATCCAACCATATACTTGGGACCAATATTGGAAGATGAGAAGAATGAAGAGGTACCTCCTTTCTATGTCAGCCTTAGCATTCATGACATGACATTACATAATGCCATGTTAGATTCAGGGGCCTCTCATAATCTCATGCCTAAATTGATCATGGAAAGGATGGGATTGGAAACTACTAGGCCATATAAGGACTTTTTTCTTTTGATTCAAAAAGAGTTTAGTGCATTGGTTTAATAAAAGATGTTGTTGTTGGTCTTACACAAGTCCCTGCCAAGACAGTGGTAATGGACATTGTGGTAGCAGACATTCCACCTAAGTTTGGCATGATGTTATCAAGGTCATGGGAAACAATGATAAAAGGAACCATGCAGATGGACCTAACTTATTCCACCATTCTTGTTTTTGGTGAGCAAAGAAGACTATACAGAGAAAAAAGGATGGCTTATATGGTAAGTAATAAGGACAAACCTCAGAATTTTCCAATATATGTTGTTGATACTGAATTAGGATCTGCTATACTTTTCAATGAATTTACTAATGAAGCAACAGATGAAAAGAAAGTAGAAAATCAGTAAACAAAAATTCAGGAAATAGAAAATCAGTAGGCAGAAAATCAGCAAATCAGTGAAGAGAAGGCAGAAGGTTGGTGGTTGTTAGACTTTGATGGATTAGTAGGAAGAGAGGGGGCTGGAGAAGGAATTTGGATCACAACTCCAGAGGATGAAATTAAGTTCTTTTCTTACAAACTAAACTTTGATTGCACAAATAACATGGCTTAGTATGAATCTCTATTTTTGGGTTTATAAATTTTGAAAAGAATGGGTGCCCAAAAGATTTCTGTTTGTTGAGATTCTGAATTAGTTATTAAAAAATTTGAGTGTATATCAAACTAAGGATGTGAGAATGAGGGCATACAAAATTTTTATCATGGATATGTTAGAGAATTTTCAAGAATATTCATTTATTGTGAAGACTAGGGACCAAAACTTAGTAGCTATAATATTCCAAAATGGAAATAACAACAATACAAGACATAATAATGTAAAACACAGAAACTATGAACATATCATAAGAGGGATCAACATGCATCCATCATTTTATTTAAATATCAGCAACAATATACAAAAATATCTGGAGGTTCAAGCCACTCAAGCAATACGAACAAGCCTCCCATGATCATATCAATAAGCACATGAGTTGCTGCTACTAGATAGAATGTCGAAAAACAGTGACAACATTGTCTATAGTAGTGTAGATGTTGTTATAAACATACCATGATGGAATATGGCTAATAGATACAAAACAAATTCCGATAAAGGAAGATATGGGCTCTAATACATGATTCCTAGCCAACCTAGAAAAGATTGCTAGAAATACCAAACAAAATATACAATGTGACAAATAACCCTAGGGTTGATATGTCACTACAAACTGGAACTGAATATAATGAGGCTATGATAGATCTGAAATGATAATTTCCTCCTCCAATGGTATTCCTGAATAGAAGGATGATCGGTCTATTCATAAATAGACCCTCCTGACGAGCTCAATGAACCCTCTCAGCAACTGCCATTAAAAATAATTCATATTTGGATTGAAAATGCACTGTGAAGGATGGTAGATGGTTGGCCTAATGCCAAAAATATGTAAATATTACCAGGAGCCCTCCTTGTTGATCCTCCAATGGATAGGCTACCTCTCCACTGAAAAACAAGCCCAGAATTGGCTCTATGTGATCCTCCTTTGCTGCACCCTGCAACACAACCTAGCTCTAAACAGAGACTACGTTGTAGCTGAAGGAGGTAGCTTAGAAAAAAAATTTAAATAAGGAAATTTAGTCCAATGAACCTCTCCTTCCATGAGGATGAGGTAGGGATTCCTGATCAGGAACACCCTTATGCTAAACAACACACCAAACCCTGCTAAACAGCTAAAGGATGCAAAGTCTAAATATACCAATATCAAATAATAATATCAAACATGAATAAAAATGGCTGCCATCCCTTCCATATATAGTGTGTGAGCCTTCTCACATTGGGTCGCATCCATAAATGCCACTAAGCTCATGCAAGTTGTCCTCCACTAAAACTGTGTTATCTCATCATGAATGCCACTCCTCCATGACAACGCTATTGATTTGTTCAAAGTTGACCTATTCAACATGTATCCCCTCCAATTCACACCCAAAGGTGCTTAATCTAGTTGCTTATTCTTCCTCCTTTCACATTAGGAGTGTTATTATTCCTTCTAAGGAGATTTATGGGCCTCCCTACCCACTTATTCACCTACCTAGTGATAAAAAAAACTATAATATTCCATTTAGCTGAAGGCTAAATTTTTGGAATATTACAGTCCTCCCTTCCAAAATGTTGCTTGTCCTTAAGCAACTACAATGATATGGAAAAATTCTCCCTCCTTCCTCTTGTAGCCTCCTCATCAAATAGTCCCCACCACTATTCAAAATAATCTGCAATAAATCTGCCCCCCAATGGTTCCTCCCAAGTATGCAAAACCAAATGGCTCACATCATAATAAAGTGGAAGGTGTAAGTGGAAACCCTCTTGCTGTCCAATGGCCTCCTCAAGGTAAGTGAGAATATGAATATTGGGGATCTCCATCCCAATAAGAGACTCCCATAACCATGCTATCATCCAAATGAAATGAGCCATCCTAGGTAGCTCATCAAATAAATCCTCAACTCCCGGTTCATGCAATGTATTGGGGCTGTATGGAGAGATTATATTTTTCCACCCATGTTGTTTCTCTCTCCATTTATGATATGTATGGGGTTGCTGCTGATCTTGGGCTGAAATATTATGGTCTCCAAGAATGTCCTAAGTTACCCCACCAATTAAAACATCCATGAAGTGCCTCTCCCAAGAACTCAAGTTCTCCAAATGGCTCCTCCCACATGAAGACAAGAGATGTAGTGTGGAAATCATGGCTTGCCCATTGTTTCTCCTGAAACATGAAACATATGAATTATGGATAATCATACCCCCAATGGGCACCTCTAAATCTTGTTCCATCCTCCCAACAAAGCTTCCAATAAGAACAAGAACATCATCATTATATGGAAGCAAGAACAAATAAAATCAAGTTTCCATATGACAACCGAGAGGTGGATCATAGTTCCACATGTAGAACCAGCACAGTGCATCCCCTGCTTGTCTCAAAACAAAGTGTAACAAGTGTCTTTTCAGCCGCTTTTTTTCTGCCACAATCATCCTACAAGATGGGATCATAAAAGTAAAATTTGGTGCCAATGGTGCACACTAAAAATCATGTGGCATCCCCCACAAACCACCAATAGAATGGCCAACATCAATGCTGCAAATGGCATCAAGTACATCACAATACAATAAACAAGAAAGAATGATCCTCCTTGGACAATATGCTGCTCACAAAAAGTAAAAGAGTACAAATCATAATGCATAAATGTACATCCTCTACTATGTACCTTGGTCATTGAGCTGAAATGGCTCAACTAAAATTTCTCCCTCACTCTCAATTAGTAGGGAAGTGGTTGTAACAACCTCTCCATCATCATTTGGGCTATGCATCTCTCCATATGCTGATATACATCCTACTGGATGCCCTCCCAAGTGAACTCCTCCATAAAGGAATGATATGCATCCAAGTGCATGGAAAGAATGTCCACATGTGCTACATGTAACAAATTCTCCTTAAGTTCAGGAGCTCTAGTCAAGAAGACTCTATCATAAGAATAGATGTCCCCATCATCCACCATGTATCTATCATCCCCCTTCGGGTCATCAAGAATCATGCAAGTACCAAGATCCTTTGAGTACTCTACCAAAATTTGAGACCTCCAATATGGATCAATCCTCCTAAGAGACAGCGTTGAAGATCTGAAATGTGAAGCTCCCCACATGCTATTGTATTTTCCTGTGACATCCCTCATGCTAAAGTCATCCTCCAAAGTACTGTCATGCCCATTATGCAGATTATAATACTCCAGTAGAAGTGGTGGCCTTTGGAAGTTGGCCTCCCATGAGAAGCTACCATCCAAAAATAACCTCCTGATCTTGGCCAATCTAAGCATGAGTGGCCTCCATCTACTCCAATATATGGAGGATTCCTTCCTCAAGGTAAGTACCCTCCATTTCTCCAAATCCATGGAGCAGCTTCCTTGAACCATATTGGTGCCATCCTCCATCACTGTAGCAACTTATGTCAACGAATAATATGTAGTGAGAGTGGGTAATGCTGAAAATGGGAGAGTGTATCCCTCCTCCTTGAGTCTATCCCAGACTCTCTGCACTGTACTAGACCCCTCCAAGGTATTCACCCCTCTGAGATCTAAGAGTGGTGAACCAAATGGTAAGATTTCCCTCACCAACTCTAGATTTTGTGGCCTCCCAGGTGGAATTCCCCCATGTAGTGAGAGACCAAGATATAAAGTAGACCATATATATGAGTGGATTGATTTGTCCCTCCTTTCACTGCGCAATACAGTCTCCTTCTTCTGTACAGAAACCTCCTGAAATAGATAAGGGTGAATTATCATCATCCCTTGATGATGATCCTTCTTTTCTTCTTCTCCTTCCATCTTCCAAGTCTCACAATCCACAAAAACTGATACATGCTGCTCCAGGATTGTGATTTGGTCCCCACATGTTAGATCATTTGGAACTCCTTGCAAAGAAACAAGGGCTCCTCTAATGGAAGAAATGGATCCCTTTCCACCTCCATGTGGTGATGGATCTTCTCCTGATGGTACAATGCTGTTAGCTCTTCTTTTCTCATCCTCTTCATCAATATTTGAGAATGCCTCATCATCAATGAGAGACCCTAGATCTTGGTCTTCCATTGAAAGAGGAATCTACATGTCTTCATATATAGAAGAGGGCTCTTCAAGAAGTGGGGATATTGCCCTTGGAAAGATATTATGCATGTTTTTGTCCCCTTTAATAGAAATATGGAGTGGAGTTGGTAAAATAGATCCCTCCAACTCATGCGAAGGTTTTGAATTTTTTGGTTCAACAAAAGATGTTTCACAGTGTTTAATATCAAATATTTTCACTATCTTCTTAGTAAACCCTGCATAAGTAGTTACACTTGCATGATGAAATGAAGAAGAACTATAAAACCACCAATCATGGGCCATACCTTTAAGGTGTAGTGCTTCTACTCTAATGGCCTCCTTTTCTAAGACTTGGTGTAGCTAAAAATAGGAATCTAGCTCCTTCACCCAAGCCTTGGTTGTGCACTTTGATGATCCATCAAAGTTAGGCAAAAAAATTCTATCTCTCTTGCTTTTGTTATGGTTGTTGGATCTTCTAACTTCCTTGAGTTGGAAAAACCCTTGGAATTCCAATTTCTCTTTGAATCTCCAATATTGAGACTCATCCTCCTGAAGATAGTTACTCAAGGTCTCCTCCTTTGGTGCATCTTCTTCCTCCATTTCTCTTGCAACAAATGTGGGAAATAAACTAAGCTATGGATTTTCATGTGTGGTTGAATGCTCACACCAATTATGTGAATATTTAGGGCTTTCTTCACTTTCAAACCATCTTGGAAAGTTTCTACATCTCTCCCTTTTCATCTCCTTGATTTCTTTCTTGATATTTTTCAAGTTTGAAAAATAAGTTGGGAGAGCCTCTCTTCCTTCATTTCTCCAAATAATGGAGTCATGCCTTTGTTTATTCTGTACAAATTATCCTTTCTATGAGAGGCTTCTCCTCCTAATGTCATAATTTCTTGAATGCACAGGCTGAGCCAAGATTATGCTCTGATACCACTATAATATTCCAAAATGGAAATAGCAGCAATACAAGACATAATAATGTAAAACACAACAAATATAAACATATCATAAGAGGGATCAATATGCAGCCATAATTTTATTTAAATATCAACAAAAATATACAAAAATATCTTGAGGGTCAAGCCACTCAAGCAATAAGAACAAGTCTCCCATGATCATATCAATAAGGACATGAGTTGCTGCTACTGTATAGAATGCTAGAAAGCAGTGACAATGTTGTCTATGTCATTTTAGTTGTTACTGTAAACATACCATGATGGAATATGGCTGATATATACAAAATAAATGCCCAGAAAATAATATATGGGCTCTAATACATGATTCCTATCCAACCCAGAAAACATTTCTAGAAATACCAAACAAAATATACAATGTGACAAATAACCCTAGGGTTGATATGTCACTGCAAACTGGAACTGAATACAATGAGGCTATGAAATATTTTAAATTATAATGTCCTCCTCCAATGGTATTCCTCAATAGAAGGTTGATCCCTCTATTCATAAATAGACCCTCCCGATGAGCTCAATGAACCCTCTCAGCGACGACCACTAAAAATAATGCAGATCTGGAATGGAATTGCACTGTGAGGAATGGTAGATGGTTGGCCTGATTCCAAAAATATGTAAATATTCCCAGGATCCCTCCTTTCTGATCCTCCAATGGATAGGCTACCTCTCCACTGAAAAACAAGCCCAAAATTGGCTCTATGTGATCCTCCTTTGCTGCACCCTGCAACACAACCCAACTCTAAACAGAAACTGCGCTGTAGTTGAAGGAGGTAGCTTGGCCAGAATGCCGGAATGAGGAAATTTATTCCAATGAAACTTTCCTTCCATGAGGATGAGGTAGGTATTCCCGATCAAGAACACCCTTGTGCTAAACAACACAGCAAACCCCGCTAAACAACTAAATGATGCAAAGTCTAAACAGACCAATATCAAATAATAATCTCAAACATGAATAACAATGGCTGCCATCCTCTCCATATATAGTATGTGAGCCTTCTCACATTGCGTCCCATCCATAAATTCCACTAAGCTCATGCAATTTTTCCTCCACTAAAACTGTGTGTCTCATCATGAATGCCACTCCATGACAATGTTGTTGATTTGATCAAAAGTGTTGACCTATTCAACATGTATCCCCTCCAATTCACACCGAAAGGTGCTTAATCCAGCTGCTTATTCTTCCACCTTTCACATTAGGAGTGTTATTATTCCTTCTAAGGATATTTATGGGCCTCCCTACCCACTTATTCACCTACCTAGTGATCAAACAAACTATAATATTCCATTTAGATGAAGGCTAAATTTTTAGAATATTACAGTAGTTGACTCCTTAGCTGTCTCTGCAATTCTATTTGTTATCTGTGCACATTCCACTGAAATATATGAGGTTGAAGTTTGTCATAGGTTTTCTATTCCTGACAACATAATTCATTGGCAAGTTTGTGAGCATGACCAACAAGTCAAAAAATTTATAGAGTTGAAAGAGGAGTTTGAAATCACACAAATAGACCAAAAAAACATGCTTGTTGAAACAAAGGGGTATTATAAAGTGTTACAACTAAAGAATAATTCTATATCGAAAGGTCTAATCCCACTTGAAAATATTTTTGACCAGAATGATGTGTTTAAATCTCCTAGGATACACGCTGATGAGGAAGAGGTAGAGAGTTGTAACCTTGGTATAGTAGAAATGCCAAAATGATCAAGCTTTCAAATTTTCTTTCAGTTGACATGAAACATAAATATATTGAGATGATGAAAAGGTTCATAGATGTTTTTGCATGGAGTTATGCTGATTTGAAGAAGTATGATGCTACTATCATTCAACACACCATTCCTATTAAAGAAAATTAATATCATTTCAAGCAGAAGCCGAGGAGGATTAATCCACTTCTCATGCCTTTGATTGAGAAGGAAATCAAGAAGATCTTTGATGCCAAAATTATTGTTCCAATCATATTCTAAAAGTGGCTTGAAAACTTGGTTCCAGTCAGGAAAAAGGGTGGATAAATCAAAATCTGCATTGACTTCAGAAACTTGAACAAAGCCTCTCTGAAGGACAACTACCCTCTCCCAAATATGGACCCAATTCTGCAGAACATTGTTGGTTCCCAAAGGATGTCTATGCTGGATATTTTTTTAGGGTACAATCAGATACTTGTGCATCCAGAAGATTAGGAGAAAAATGCCTTTACTACACCATGGGGTAGATATGCTAAGATGCCTTTTGGTCTGATGAATGTAGGAGCTACCTTTCAAAGAGAAATGGACATTTCTTTTGCTGAGGAGAAGGGTAAGTTGGTGGTTGTATATCTGGATGACATAAAAATTTTCTCAAGGAGAGAGGAATATCACTTGAAGCACTTAGAAAAGATTCTGCTAAAGTGTAGAAGGTTTGGAATTTCTCTCAATCCCACTAAAATAATTTTTTCTCTAACTTCAAGGAAGTTACTTGGGCATATTATTTCTAAATATGGGATTAAGATTGATCCAAGAAGGGTCAATTCCATTCAGAAAGTGGATCTGCCTATAAGAAAAAAGGAAATTCATTCTTTCCTTAGAAGGGTGAATTTTGTGAGGAGATTTATTCCTAATTTTGTTGATATTGTAAAAGACATAACTAAGATGCTGAAGAAAGGAGCTGAAATCAAGTGGACAGTAGAAGAAAAGCACTCATTTGAGGATATCAAGAAGGAACTTACTCAAGCACCAGCGTTGATCAGCCTGGATTTTTCAAAAGAATTTCTGGTGTTTACATTTGCATCAGAAAATAAAATTGTTGGAGTTTTGTTGCAGAAAGGACAACAAGGTACTGAGCAACCCATTTCATTTTTTAGCAGGACCTTAGCTAATTCAGAGCTAAAGTATAAAATCTTAGAGAAGCAGGCTTATGCTTTGGTCAAAGCCATCAAAGATTTCAGAATTTACATTCTGCATTTTCATGCTATGGATTTTGTTCCTAATGTTGTTGTGAAGGAAATATTAACTCAATATGATCCAGATGGTAAGAGAGGGAAGTGGATAACCAACTTGTTGGAATATGATATAGATATTAGGCCCACAAAATTGGTCAAAGGTTAGGGGCTAGCAAAGTTGATGGCACAGTCCAATTTTGACTGTCTTGAAATGAATTTAATTGCAGAAATTTTAGAATTATTAGATGATGATGAAGAGATGATTCCCATTGAAGAGAAGTACATCCTTTCTGACTGGTACAAAGACATTTTTTTTTCCTTACATCATCATAGAGCTCCTACTGAATTGACAAAGTCTAAGGCAAGGTTTGTGAAGTTAAAATCCTTGATGTAATTCATCATTGATAAAAATCTGTATTGGAAAGATACTGGTGGTATTCTTTTGAATTGTTTTCTGGAAGAGGAGGCTGAAAAAGTGATTGAGGAGTTTCAAAAAGGAGATTGTGGAGGTAATAATTATTGGAAGGCCACAACAAATAAGATTCTTAGAGCAGGGTACTACTGGCCTACTATGTTCAAATATGTCTACAAAAATATTGCTGCTTCCCATGAATGCCAGATTTTTTATGGTAAGAAAAAGTTTGATCCTTTACCCTTGATGCCTATTTATGTTGAGGCGCCATTGCAGCGGTGGGGGCTAGATTTTGTTGGTGAGATTCATCCATCATCTTTAGGTCAGCATCGCTGGATTATGACAAAAGCTGATTATTTCACCAAGTGGATTGAAGCAATCCCAACTAGAAAATTAAATGATTCATTTATCATTTCATTTTTGGAAAATAATATATCATCTAGGTTTGTTTGCCCTATGAATATCATCACTGACAATGCACAAGCATTCAAATCCAAGAAGCTAATCAATTTTTGTCATCAATATCACATTACACTTGGGCATTCTACTGCATATTATCCATAAGGTAATGGTCTTGCTGAATCTTCTAACAAGAGTATTGTGAGGATTATTAAGAAGGTGTTGCAGGAAAATAAGAAGTCATGGAATTTGATGCTGAAGTATGCTTTGTGGGCTGATAGAGTCTGCACAAAGAGATCAATTGGAACTTCACCTTATGAGTTGGTGTATGGGGTTGAAGCCATTTTTCCTACATCCTTGGGAGTGCCTATCATGAAGCTGCTGCAAGGATTAGAGGAGGAGCCAAATGCAATTCAGAGGAGAAAAAATCATTTCATAGCCTTGCAGGAGAAAATGGAGAAAGTCTATAACAACAATCAACAATCTCAAAACAGAATTAAGAAGAAATTTGACAAGAAGGTTAAGGAGGAAAACTTTCAAATCCAAGATGTAATTTTGAAGTGGGAGGCCAGGATTGAAGAAAAGGAGAAACATGGTAAGTTTGAGAATATTTGGAAACTTCCATTCAAAGTAGCTATATTCCATGGAAGCAACACTTGCATTCTATAGGATATGGATGGACAACCTTGCGCTGGAGGGCCTGACAATGGCAGGTTTTGGATCTATTCCTCTTAAGTTCTACTGGTTTCTCATTCCATTGTATATATTCCATTTTTATATGTTTTTCTGCTAATAAATACAAGCTAAATATCAATCTTGAGCCTGAAGTGAAGGCCATTAGAGTTTGAAGGAAATCTTGGAAAATTTCAGAGTTTTTGTTTTCAAAGAATATGCATAGAACTGGAACTATAGTTTCTTCGATGTACCACAGGGGCACACCATCCCAAGTGGAGCCACTGTTATCACTCAAAAAAAGTGAAACATCATTTGACATAGTCTTAGGGGTTCATTTGTCAAAGGTATGGTCATAGATTCATTTGTCATTAGTTGGTAAAGGAAAATTTTAAATTTTTTCATATTAGCCTATCCTAAGGTCCAAACCCACCCTCATTCAAGTATTTTCATGTCACATCGGTCATTATTTCCTAACATATTCCATTTCCCAAGCTTATAAATTTGAAAAGGTCACTTTAGCCAAGATTTCCTATTTTCGTAGCGAATTACACAGTAAAAACGCACTTTTCGCTACGAAACTACTAATAATTCCGTAGTGAAACTACCAGGAAATACACTAAATATACTAAAAAAAGGGGTTTTTTGTTCGTCTTTTCAAATTCGGTGCTAGGTGTCAGTAAATTATTAGAAGTGTTAGAGTGGGTGTCATTCGAGTCAGTTAGGGTTAAGCCAAGGTAAAATGGTCATGTCTGAGGTCATCACTTTTTTTTTTAACATGTATGAGTCATGATGAAGCCATGAGCTGTCATCTAAGCTTTAAAATATTTCCCAATTGAGTCTTGTGTCATTTTTTTCTCCATCTTTGCATGCTGCTAAGTTCAAGAGAGTTTTTTCACCAAGCCAAGCTGGTTGCTAGCATTTTCAAGAAATTACAGGTGTCATTGATCAAGCGAGGCAGAGAAGGTATAAAAGCACCATGGCTGCAAAGAGAAATACCAACAAAGGAGGCCACTGTCCAAAATATGAGCCATCAGATATGAATTTTCTGAATGAAGACCCAACTGCCTTAGAATTTTTCAGAAGAACAGGGTGTTTGCAGTTTTTCCAAAGATTGAAAGGGTACCATGTGTAGGTTTCTAAGGAGTTTTCCATCAATTTCAATGGGACAACTTCAAAGGCGGGGATGATGAACCTCACTGTAACACCAGAGACTATTGCAGCTGCAACATGAATTCCTAGAGGAGGAGAACAATGGTTCAAAGGTTTCAATTTCACCATGCAGGAATGAAAGGAATTTATCAAGCCAGAACATAGTGAGATTGATCTGAAAAATTCCATCCCAAGGAGCTACATGAAAGACAAATTCTCAAAGCTACTGCTAATCATTGAAAAATATTTCACTTGTGAAGGGAGGTACTACATGGTTTACTCATACCAATTCAGGCTTCTGCTACATTTTGTTGGTAAGAGGTCTCTTGATTTACCTTTTTACTTATACAGAAGCTTAGCTAAAATGTCAAAAAAAATTCAAGCTAAATCTGAAGGAAACGAAACCTCACTCTTTCATCATGGTTTAATCAAGTTGTTTGTTTTAGAGGAGTTAAAGAGATTAGGTAGAGACTGGTCATCTTTCTTGCTTGTCAGTGGTTTTGAAGTAGATTCCATCACTCCTAAAAGAAATCCTAAACCTATATGCATACCATCACCTTCAGTGGTAGAGAAAAGTGAGCCTTTAGTGGCAGAGAAAAATGAGCCAGTAATCATGGAGACAGAGTCAATATAGAATATTGATACACCTGTTGTTACACCTGCAAAAAAAAAGCCAACAATAAGAAAACATGGTAGTAAGAGGGTTACAAGAAGCCAAACAATGGCTAAGGGAAATTTATAAGACATTCTGCATGCTATTAATATTGAATAAAATCCCATAGTCCTAGCTGAGGATATAGATGAGGGAGGAAAGAAGTTCAAGAAAGCCAAATCAGCTAGGAAGTTAGAGTTTGAGGGTGAATATGTAGAATTCATGTTTCAAGCTTGCAAGACATGCTAGAAAGCTCTTGGAAAGCAATAAAGATGCTCAGAAGGTCACTGAAACTATCTAGCCACCACCAAGCATCATTGACCTTTCCTCACCTGCAAAATAAGAATCAGTAATTAAACAAAGGAAAGGAAAAGAGAAAATTGTTGAAAAAATAGAGATTGAGGTCCCTAAGGAGCAGTTGAAGCTGGAAAATGATAAAATAGTAGTCTTGAAGAAAGAGGCAAGGAAGCATAAGGTTCATAAAGTACAGTTTGAGAAAATGAAAGAAATTTGGGAAGAGCAGGTTAATACTGTGTCAAAGACCTTAGATAACACACAACACTTGATAAAATGGACTTGGCCATTGAGAGGAGAAGTGAGGCATATCAAAAAAATGAACCTGAACTTGAAATCTAAAAATAGGACACTGAAGGACCAAGTCAAAGACCTTCAAGAGCAGTTAGAATTGATTCATGAAGAGCTGCAGAAGAAGGGCTTAATGATGATTGTAGTTGAAGAGCCCATAGCTCAACTTATCATTAATGAAGAAGAAACACCACACAGGTCCTAAGCTGAGATTGATTATGTTTCAGAAGGATCATGGCATGATGAAGACCAAGTTTTTGTAGTTGGAGGTCAATTTTTTGGGATAGTGCTAAATCTGGAATTTCTGTAGTTTTTCACAGTTTCATAGCATTTCCTAGGATTAAAGCCAGGAAAATGTTATGAAAATTTTTGTAGCAGCTTATTTGATTTAAAAACCACTTTTTGCAGTTTTTAAGGAGGGATTTTAATGGTGGTGAGGTTTCATGTCTTGGTTGACACCCTGGAACAACCAAAGAGAAAAATTTATAGGTGCAAAATCTATTTTTTGGACGCTATGAAACTATATTGTTTACATAGTGAGCTCCTTTTGAAGGTTTTGAAGCATCCCAGTGGCATTTTTTGGATAGGTGGACATATCCAACAGGTCAAGGGACCTTACCATCAAACATTTATGACTTGAAAAGGTGTTGTGGAGCAGCTCATCAGCTAAAGCTTTTGTTGAAGATAAGGGTCGTGCTTTCCTAAAAAATAGGGTTTGGTTCCATATTTTTAGGAGGGTTTTTAATATGTCAAGTAGTGATGAAATATGTCATAGCCTATTCGAGCATGTGATGCTTAGTTGTTGACAAGTAACTATTTCAAAGATAAGGTAGAATGATGTAGTAAATAGGAGTTTGAGTCCTATTAGGAAATGTCATATTTAGGGTTTAGCTGTCATTTTCTTATTAAAAGACATGTTTTTTCTATTATATGAGGTGTCATAGGAAGAGTTCGATGAATCTAGCCAAGAGGCAGATCATTCTTGCTGTAAGAATGTCTATTTAAAGGAAAATGATCAAATTTGTAAAGGGTTGGATATTTTTTGCACCATACTGCTGCTTTATGTAATTTGACTTATATCAGTAATACAGACGATTTCTTCTTGAAAGACCTAAGATTCTCTTGGTGTTTTTAATGTCGATATGATCTATATCTTTATGTTTATCACTTGCAGTATATTTCATATTTATTACTCATAATTCATATGTTTATGCTA
This sequence comes from Pinus albicaulis, assembly GCA_034641835.2. NCBI lineage: Eukaryota > Viridiplantae > Streptophyta > Pinopsida > Pinales > Pinaceae > Pinus > Pinus albicaulis. The sequence goes on from JAXQQM020070090.1 coordinate 90,952, forward strand.
TGACTTCCTTTATTGATGAAATGACTATGTTGCCCTATGTTCTATGTGTGATTTTCCTTTGTTAAAGACTCTTATCTGCCTCAGTTTCCATGTCAAGTAACCTTGCCACTGAATCTACTGATTTGTTGACTCTATAAGCCCTATGGTAGAAATCCTACTTTCTTTTCAACCTACATACAAAAAATTAAAGTTACTTTTCAAATAGAGTTAGCCATCTAGTACTATCATTATTTAATATCATAAACCCCTTTGAGAGAGCCTTCTTAGACTAAAGAGGCTAAGCTTAAGTCAAAATTTGGTTTGAAACAATTACATAGAGTTGTCTGATCAATATCCAATCAAGTAAAATTTTGAGATAACATAGAACATTGCGCAACATTGATGGCTAAAGCAGACAAAGTGGTGAGCTGGGATGAGGGTGAGTTATGGCACAGGAAATTGGGCCATCAACACCACGGAGCCTTGAAGGTCATGTAGCGGATTTATATAGAGCTTCCAAAGGGAACTCTTGCACACACAGACACATGCAAGGGATGTACCATGGGGAAGTGTGAGAAATCCATGCAATTGTCCCTTGAGAGGGAGCTTGATTTGCATGCAAATGAGGAACTCTTGGTTCCAAAGAATGAACCTCAAGATGTGGAGCAGCCACATGCGGAGGATCATGGAATGGTAGAAGCCACTCAAGCAGAGAAATTTTGAGCCAAATGGGCAGAGGGATTACATGCAGCTATACCTCCAGGTGTGAGGTGGGGCGATGTGCAAAATTAATCCCAAGAATAAATTTGGGCAGTATTCACTAAGATGGTGTGTCTCATGGATCGAATACGGCTATGAGGAGCCCACATTACAGCAGTAGTAGGATTAGTTAGATTGATGGAGTCAGATGTCAGGAGGAGACGAAAATCAAAGTGATAAGTGTCGGATACTAGAGCAATGATTAGAGTTGGTAGCAGTGCAGAGTGCATGGATGCATATTTCAATAGCATAGAGAGTTCAGTAGACATGTGCAGTAGCTAGTAGCAGTCACAAGACTCTGATGACAGATGCATTATACTGATTTGGTTGTTTGGAGGCTATTTAGTTTCAGAAGTGTTTGTTGGGAAAAAATACTGAGAGGGGAGGGGGGGGTGAATCAGTATTTAGTGCTGACTGAATTTTTTTTACTTTTTCTTGCTTTTAAACCCATACGCTACTTTACTAAACACAACTCGCGTATATACGCAGATATCATTAAGAAAACTTGCGTATGTCCAGAGATCTAATCATGCATTTAATTCTTAACTTAGATTATTGTATCATTCATTCATTATATGTTTAGTAAGAAGTAAACATGTGCAGTAAGAATAAATCATCACACATAAGCAACACACATGAACACCAGGATTTAAGGTGGAAACCCAATTCGGGAGAAAACCACCGTTGTCGTCGTCTCAGTCTTCAATATTTATTATATAAAGAAAACTTCTTACAACCATGTACTGGTGCAGACTCATAGCAGCACGCAGGCACCCACCTGCAGAAGGCCACAACCTTCTCTCATTTACCAGCCTCTCCTGGAAGGGAGCTACAACCCCCTGCTCTTGTTTACCAGCCTCTCCTGGAAGGGAGCTACTACCCCCTACTGTCGTTTACCAGCTACCAATGGAAGGGAGCTACTACCCCCTTACGGAAGGCTTTGACCCTCAACACCACTGCAGACCACGTTTCATCAATTTTCAAACTGGATCAAACAACTTCAACACAATCCTTCACTTATCAACAAACATACTTTTCCCAATACTTCAAACAGAACAATGAGATCACTGTAACCATAATATCAGAGATAACCCAGACTTCAGAATAGATATGTAGAATTAAACTCAACCCAGATCATTCATTGATTCAAATATCATACGCTACTTTTATTCACTGAAGTCGCGTGTATACATGCTTTCCTGCTCACCAACCTGTGTATGACTCAGTTCATAGTAACTTTGTATACGTGATTTTTCTTCACCATTTACTCGTATGCACGTGCTTTCCTTTTAACCTGTTAGTGTCAGCCTTTGCAGCTTTCCTTCAGTGATCAAACATGCTCTTACAAAGTGATTTTAAGGTGTCAAGGTCAAATTTTGTCATTTCAATGAGTCTTCAAGAAAAATTTGGTCAGTAGGCATTAGGTCTAAGGTTTGTTTTCACTCTTTTCAAATTTTTCCAAATGTCGTTCCATGTCACCATTCAGCTGAGTGTGCCATCATTCAGAGGGTTTTCATCATCATTTCAAGTTCCATTGGGTCATTTTACAGTTTGTTCATGCTTCAGTTGTGCCTAGGTAAGGTCCATTTCCCTCTCCTGGGGTTTTGGAGGTAATTTCTCTTGGATGGTCAAATCATTAGAAAAAATTGTATCCTAATGTTCATACACCTTCCCCTATCATTAATGTACCTTATTAAACACTTCCCATCACTGAGATTGTTGTGTAACCAGCTCCAAAAATAGAAGAAAAGAGATATCAACGCCTTAGAAATAAGCCACTTCGAGGGGGCAACCTCCAATACATTACATAAATGAACAATTCTTGGATGATACAATTTACAAAACCTCCTTTCTATATATATAGGAGTCCATGGGGCCATAATGTAATCCTAGTGGGCCACAATGTAATCCTAGCCGACCTAACAATAATAATTTAAGGGCACAATAATAACAATATGGGGGTTACAAGGGTACAATAATAACAATAAGGGGGGCTACGCTAACATAATAAGGGGCTATACTATTAATATAGGGACTTAACATGCCCCTCTCCTTCAAACAAGTGTTGTCCTCAACGCTTGATTATTTCTTGATGCTTCTGCATAAAATTCTCATCCTCCCATGTGAAATATTTTACAGGAAAGTTCTTCCACTTGCTGAGATACTCTGAAATTGATCGTACTTTTTGAGTTCTTGTTTCTATGACTGCTTCATAACTTATTTCGATGTGATGTTGATCTTCCCGTTGTTTCATTAGATTCTGCACCAAAGTTGGGTTATCCTTTGAGAGTTGGAGAACTTGTTGTTGATGCTCGATGTGATCTTCCATTAATTTATCATCCATATTTTCTATTATTTGATCCTTCAAAACATCCAAATTAGCCTCCATTTCTGCTTTTAACCCATCTATTTCATCTTCAATTGCTCTTCATAAGATTGAAACTTGTTGCACTTGGTACCGTAATTTTGATATCTCATATTGCAATTCTTCCTCCTCATGCGTCATAGTATAGCTTTCTGAGGGCTTAATGGGTATGGAATTATTTTTTTGAGGCATAATAGAACCCATTACTGACAAAAATTCTTCAATATGCCCTTGGAATCAATTCAACTTGATTCTTCAAACAAGACTTACGCAATTCGGAAAAAACAATACACACCTTTTTCTTGCTTTTGAGGAGCTTGATATTGAAATTGGATTATATCTGTGATTGAAAATATTCAATATCTGAAATTCAGCCCTGTAGTAGCCCTCTAAATATTCTTTAAAATGCCACAGGTCTGATCTAATTTGGATTCCCCAAGACAAAGTTGTGTCCAATCTCCCACAATGACCTAATTTTTGACTAGTTCAGTAGAGCGAACTTGTATGACTTGCCACGTGTCACTGTTTCATCCTTTGTCTCTGAAATTTATAGCCAATAAACTACAGTCTGTGTAATTGCGACCACTTTTTACGGCACTCCAATCCAATGCCCAGAGAGAGAGTTATTGAAATTTTCCCACGAACACCTCTTTGAGATGCAATTCAGGAGCCTGAAAAAGCACTACCTTCCACAGATCATATCTCCCAAAATATTGTGAACCAAGCTCTGAAATTTTTTTGACGAATTTCCTCAGGATTTCAGCTTCGCGCCATATGAATTTCAGATTCTGAACCTTCGTAGAAAAATATTTATAGCGAAAATACCACGATGACCTGTTTAGGAGCTTGAAACAAGACCTGACTTCCACAGATGATATCTCCGAAAATATTGTGAACCAAGCTCTGAAATTTTTAGACAAGCTTCCTCAAGATTTTTTCTTTGCACCCTAAAAATTTCAGCTTCTGAAACTTCGTAGAAAAAAAGCTATAGCGAAAATGCCACGATGACCTGTTTGGAGCAGCGAAACCCTAGAATCCAAAGCTCTGATACCAAATGTTGTGTAACCAGCTCCAAAAATAGAAGAAAAGAGATATCAACGCCTTAGAAATAAGCCATTTCGAGGGGGCAACCTCCAATACATTACATAAATGAACAATTCTTGGATGATACAATTTACAAAACCTCCTTTCTATATATAGGAGTCCATGGGGTCATAATGTAATCCTAGTGGGCCACAATGTAATCCTAGCCGACCTAACAATAATAATTTAAGGGCACAATAATAACAATATGGGGGTTACAGGGGTACAATAATAACAATAAGGGGGGCTACACTAACATAATAAGGGGCTATACTATTAATATAGGGACTTAACAGAGATCCCCCAAATTCCTCATTTTTGCACAAACCCTAGTTTCTTGCCACAACTTGGCAATTTTCTAGGCTAGGCCTGTGTTTTTCCCTTTTGGACCCCTTCCCCTCACTCAATCTCTAATATTCCACTTTCCCCTGCTTCCTAACATCCCTCCCTACTTCCCAAAATTTCCCCAAGAATTTATAAGCCCCTTATCCCCTTCATTTCACTTCATTTCGACAAAATCCCTTGTTTCACACATCGGGATAGGTTTCACTCAAATGATGTTTCAGAGCAATAAAAGATGAATTTTGGAAAAATGAGAGAGGTTTTTGTACAAAAAATTCCAAGGAAGAAAATTTTCCTTCACTTTTTACACAGGTGTAATGGTTTTGGAGAAATGTCAAGAATACCGTTGCCTCAGGAGAATTGATGCACCTGCAGAAAGTAGTGTTGGGAGATTTAATTTTTGACAGGGTAAATGAACTTCAAATTGAAACATTTCACTTGGGCTGGAAAGTAGACTCCAACATATTTCCAACGAGCTATCACACGCCCAATGTGGACACCGGGAAGGCCTCCAAAATCCTCTTGAAAAATGCACTATGTAGCGCGCGGCGCATAGAAAAGTGAGCGCGGCGCATTGGGCCAGAACACTAATTTTTGTCATTTTCTCTACAAAAGCTCAAATCAACTCAATATTTAATGTTTCAAGAAGGTTTGTGAAACTTTTTCATAGCTATTTAACCCATTTTCAACAAGAGATATGCTCAAAATCAGAGCAGAGATCAAATTGGAGTGTTGAAGGGCGAAAATCTTGTTTTGAAGCCATGGAAGTGAGTTTGCAGTGTCCGCGGCGCATACAAGTGGCGCACGACGCACACACAGTGCGCGACGCACTGGGAATCACATGCCTTTGCAATTTTTCATGCGCGCGACGCACACAGGGTGCACGGCGCATAGAGCCCCAAGGCTGGAAAACAACAGTTCATCACCCAAATTCTTATCAAACCACTTCATTTGTCTGCAAGTAAGTTATTTATGCCTGCTCAGTGATTCATGGATATGCTATGGAGTTTCGAATGTGAAGAAAACAAGTGTTTGATATGGTGAAATTTAAACCCTATATCTGATGCCAAATTCACTCCTTAGGGTTTCGAAAGACATGTTAGTGATATTGTGGGGGTTTCCAGATTTGTGTTATTGATATATATGCCCATGCTCTCTATTATTATTGGTGTCATTGCTTATGGTTTACCATAGCCTCAAGCTCTCTCTCTCATATTCAAATCATTGTTGTCATTTCAATTACCATACCATTGTCACACTGTTATCATTTTTGTTATAACACAATCCCATATTCACTATTCCCCATTCTCCATTGACAAAGCCTAGTTATCATTGCAAGGGCTGTTCTTTGTCCTACACTACATTACACTCCTTCCTACTCACTTGTCAAAATCACCTTGTAATCAAAGCAGTAACTTTTTTCCATTCAAACTCATTTGACAGTACCTTTATCATTATGGTTTTCCTATAGCACCTTGATACACACGTGACACATTTGGGATTAGAGCATACACTGAAACTTTTGTTTTCATCATACCTACATCAGCATATATTTGTCAGACATATTGTTTTCAGCAGCATGTCAGAGTCAAATTCATCATATGAGCAAGGATATGAGCAGTACAGTGACTCAACCGTTGAGATTGATGTACTGAGATGAAGCATAGCAGTGCACCAGTAGTGGTAACATATTAGAGAGGCCACAGAGCTTTGTTTGCAGCATCACGACGAGTACTATCTCCACCCGGGGTGGAAGGGGTCTCGCCTTCTACATCAGCGCAGGTACATTCACAGGTTTAGGACAGAGACAAAGACATGTTTCGTCATATGAAAAATCATTATTGGGCCCGTAATCATGTCTGCCAAGCTAAAATGAAGATCCTGAAGGCAAGGTTGAGCAGAGCACTAACACGGCGGAAGAGGCCTGATCCACTACGGATTTTGGCCGAGGCTTCGTTGGCTGGGCATGATACATGATAGAGGCTCTTCGCTCCGAATTTGAGAAAATTTGAAGAATTTTTTGTCATTTTGGAAAATTTTGGTCTCAAAACAGGTTTTTTAGCCCAACGCATAGCGTGTCGACGCGCGCGCTTATGATTGGGACACTTGCTGGAGGAAAAATTTATATTTTTTGATTTTTCATGGTAATTTATGCATGCTCCAGTATGGCCAAAGCATTTCACCAAATTCTGGATGATCAAAAGGCCCAAAAACACCATGAAAACCACCTTTCTGCCACCTTTTGCACCAGCAGGAAGTACTTCTGGGAGAATGATGTTTTGGAGGGGTTAATGAGCTCCAAATTGAAAAATTTCACTTGGGTTGGATAGCCAACATCCAGGGCTTTCCAACGAGCTATCATTAGCTCAATTGGGACTCTAGGAAGTGCCCAAAAAATAGGTCCAAATGCGCACGACACATAGAGCTCAGGCGCGCGACGCATAGAGATTTTTGGTCAATTTTTCACCTTCCAGCTCAGAATTTCGGCCAGTTGGACCAGTTTTTATTGTGGATGTAATTTTTGAGTTATCTTGATGTAATTTTGTGGTTGGCATGTAACTTGGACTCACTTTTACCTATTCTAGAAGATTCACTCCCAAAAAAGTAAAAATCAAGTGTAAGAATCAGTTTCCTTCCTTTTAGAGGCAAGTTGTTTGGCTGCCTAGATGCTAGCTCCTTGTTTAGAATTAGTTGAAATTTCTCCTAGAAGGAGGAATTTGACCCCTAGAGGCATGGAAAGGGGTTAGGATGGTCTATATGATGTAATTTCTGAGACATTTTATAGGTTGGACTCTTGGGAAAAGTTTGGCACACTATTGTACATATTTTTTCACATTTTGGCTAAGGAAAGATCAGAGGTTTTGCAGCACCTGTTGGGATTCTTGTGGCTTTCAGTTCCTGATGGTGTTTTCTCTCATTTTATTGTAAGTTCTTTCATGTTTAATGTATTCCATTCCCTTCTTATGCTTCTGAAACTAAATGAATGAGTAAAGGAGGTTGAATCCATTGTTTTCAGTGCTCTGCATTTAAATTTGTTTAGTTTTACATGTTTTTGCCAGTTTGGAGAGGATCCATGTTCTCCCTTGCCCTCTTCAGCTCCTTGTCATTCTAATCCATCCATACACATAATCAAAAGCATCAAGACTACTGCCTACCTTGCCCCAACTCGAATTCTGCAAAGATCTGGCCTTATCCCCGAACCCAAAATTCTTTTTCCCATTTTTTCAACGAAAACCCAAAAAATCAAAATCAAAATTTCTTATCTCTTTACTAGCCTAAAAGCAGTATTCATTATAAGTCATCTCAGACCCTTTGAAGACCTTTTGCCGAGATAGACCCGGAGAGAGCCCTCTCCTGTCCTCGTAGGGCTAGCTACGAGGCTGAGCGTGGTTTGATGTTGCCTTGAGTTTTACCTTATTTCAGCCTAAGGTAGATTCGAGCGCTAACATCACCAACTAGCGTATTCTTCTGTGTATGCTTTCTTTCAGAATTAGTTCAGACTCATATTCAGATCTGAAATCAGATTTCTGTTTCAGACAATCTATCAACCATGCAAAGCTGTTTATACAATCATTCTTCCTTCATCAATTTAGTCATTGAATCATCAAACAAGTTGATCTTTAATCAACATAATTAGCAGCACAATCAACATTCAAACAACCCAGATCTGTATGAATACATCCTTGACAGATAGCAGTAAAAAAACATAACAAACCAGACATTTCATTCCACACACTTCAACAAAACCCTAGATTCCATACACGCTTTTACTTCACTGAACCTGCGTATATACGCGCTTTCATAGAGACAAACCTGCATATACTTTAGTGCATTTTATTCTTCAGAAACCCTGACTGCCATACGCGCTTTTCTTCAAGCGTACCCGCGTATATACGTGCTTTTACCGAGACAAACTAGCGTATAGATTTATAAAAGATAAACTTTGCAAAACAGTCCAGATCTATAAACTTACCCAGATTTCTTCATTTTCTTCATCAGACTTGTGCCAGGTCTTCATCATTTCTTTTTATATCATCCTATAGATTCATCATTTCTAGATCTAGAGATCTTGAACCTTCATCATATCCATAGGTGCGTCATAGATTCAGATCTATCAATTAAGAGCAGAGTTCAACCATGCAGATATACTTTAGAGTGAAGTATTCATTAAAACCCAGACATATGCAGACCCTTGCACTATGATCTTCTTCTCCTTATATAGATTTAGCCTTTGTCAATACCATGAGCCAAAACCACACAACTTCCGATGGTATTCCTGGACGGGATCAAATAGATAATCCAGCGCTCAATACTGTGGGCCAATACCATGGTAATGTCCCTTGGTTTTAGAAATTTAGAGCGCAAATAGGCATACGCTACTTGGTACGTACTTTTTCGCGTACATATGCTACTTTTCCTTTACAAACCCGCGTATGCTTTGTGACATACCATTTTAATCATTTCTCTGGCCCTTACAGGAATTCCTTTCTCCATTAAATCTGCACTGCTCTGTAGATACATCAGATTTACATCATTAACAAATAGGACAAGTCAGTTTCCATCAAGGACAACTTCATCAAGTAGGTTTCCATCAAGGACAACACTCTGCATCATATTGCCAACAATCTCCCCCTTTGGACTTGATGGCAACCATGATGGTGTTTGATCACAACAACAGATATATACATTGATTATAACCATTATTCAAACACCGTGATACTCTCCTCTATTCAAACACCATGATACTCTCCCCCTTTGACATCAAGGGCAAAGGGTGGATCAAGCCAAAGCAAGGTTTTCTTCTCTTGTAGAAATAAGAGCTGTGGAGTCTACGTGTGCCTTTGAAGTTACCATGCTCCCCACCAGGTTCTCTTTGAATCTTCAAACATATTTTTCAATGAAATGCATGACTCTATGACCTTTCCTATCACCAAGGACTCATACTTACATCAAATATCCAACCAAGTGGATTTACATATATGACTCAAATACCCAACCAAGTGGGTTTACACATTTGATCAAGTCCTTACATGACTGAATATTACAAATTTACATCATAGGTCTCAACATGCCCTTTTCATCAAATTACAATTATGACCTTTTGTAACAAATACCAAAAAGACCTCAAGAGAGAGATCATATTTCAGAACCATCATAATGCCAACAATGCATAATTCTCAGCAATACTAATGCTCCCCTTGAACCTATACACCTGTTCTTGAGCCATTTCACTCCTTGATCTCCCCCTTAGCTTGTGCATCCTGAACACTTTCAACAACAAATCATCAAGGCATCTTCACCAAATATCAGAGAATGAAACAGAAATATGAGAGCTGAAACATCACCAGACATACCCAACAGCACCATAGCTGTGTTGAAGAATGCTGACCCAAAAAATTTGTCAGCACACACCCATACGCGGTTTTCTTTGCATAAACTCGCGTATATACACGACTGTATTTTAGGAAATCCACGTATCCAATTTAATCTTAACGCATTTAAGCGAATCGGTCTTACGCATGGCGAGACTAAGGGGCTTAATCTGAGATATTCGAACGCTTCCCTGGGCAGAGGTTTGGTAAATATATCAGCAACTTGTTCTTTGGAGGGAACATACTCCAACTTCACCTTTTGTTCAAGCACTTGTTCACGTAAGAAGTGATACTTGATGGGAATGTGCTTGGTCTTGGAATGCATAACGGGATTCTTTGAGATACTGATGGCACTTGTATTATCACACATAATGGAGATAGGAGGTGAACATTTGATTTGAATGTCTTGTAAGGTTTGCATCATCCAAAGAAGTTGAGTGCAACATGATGTGGCAGCCACATATTCTGCTTCTGCTGTAGATAAGGAAATAGAGCTTTGCTTCTTGCTGAACCAAGATACTAACCAGGGCCCCATATAGAATGCACCACCACTAGTGCTTTTCCGATCATCAACATTTCCAGCCCAGTCTGCATCAGTGTAAGCATGAAGAGTGAGATCAACATTCTTTGGATACCATAGTCCAAAGTCTTGAGTTCCTTGTAGATATTTGAATATTCTTTTGACAGCCTAAAGATGAGACTCTTTTGGATTAGCTTGGAATCGTCCAACAATCCCAACTGCATGCATAATGTCTGGTCTAGTCCCAGTGAGATAAAGTAGACTTCCTATCATAGATCTGTATTCTGTTTGATTCACCGTGGGAGAATCATCATGAGAACTGAGATTACATCCGGTTATCATTGGTGTACTTACAGGTTTGCACTCTTCCATGCCATACTTCTTCAGAATTTTCTTAAGGTATTTTGCTTGTGATAAGAATATGCCATCTGTTGTTTGATGCACTTGCAAGCCAAGAAAGAATGTTAGTTCCCCAAGTAAAGACATTTCAAATTCTTGCTGCATAACAGAAGAAAATTTCTGACTCATAGACTCTTCATTACTTCCAAAGATGATATCATCAACATATACAACCACAATCAATAGTTTATCATTTTTAGTTTTTGTGTATAAGTTACTATCAACAGACCCCTTTGAAAATCCTTGTTGATGAAGATATTTGTCAAGACGATAATACCATGCCCTTGGAGCTTGTTTGAAACCATATAGAGCCTTTTTAAGTCTACAAACAAGATTTTCATCATTTCCCAAAATGAATCCTTCTGGTTGTTCTATATAAACTTCTTCTTCTAGATCACCATTGAGAAATGCCGATTTAACATCCATTTGATAAACTTTGATTTGTTGAAAACTTGAAAAAGCAAGAAACATTCTTATGGCTTCAAGTCTAGCTACAGGAGAAAAAGTTTCTTCAAAGTCTATACCTTCTTGTTGAGCATACCCCTTGAAAACAAGTCTAGCTTTATTTCTTATAACATCCCCATTCTCATTTAACTTGTTTTGAATATCCATTTAGTTCCAATGACATTTTTGTCATGAGGTCTTGGTACTAATTCCCAAGTGTGATTCTTTTCAATTTGATCAAGCTCTTCATTCATGGCTTGAATCCAACATGCATCTTTGCTAGCTTGATTGACATTGTGTGGCTCAATAGTGGATAGAAATGCCAGATAGCTAGAAGATCCCACAAGAGTCCTTCTTGTTTGTACACCTGATCCCTTATCTCCCAAAATTTGAGATTCTGGATGATTCTTTTGAACATATTTGGATGGAGCTTTTTCAGATAAATCATCTTCAGGTTCTTCATTGGGTTCACTGTATATATCATTGCTATTTGATGTAGAAGGACATATGTCACCATCGTCTTCATTTGTTGTTTGTTTTTCTTCTTTTGGGGCTGCAGGAGACTCATCAATAACAACATCAATACATTCAACAATCTTCCGAAGTATTTTATTGTAACATTTATATGCTCTACTCCTAGAGGACTAACCAAGAAGTATTCCTTCATCTGCTCTCGGTTCAAACTTGCCAAGTTTTTCATCATTATTTTTGATAAAACATCTGCTTCCAAAAACTCTAAAATGCTTCACAACGGGAGGATTACCATACCATAGTTCATATGGAGTTTTGTCACTATTTATACGAACATGTGCCTTGTTAAGAATATTTACCGCTGTATGTGCTGCTTCTCCCCAAAATGTGTCAGGTGTTCCGGAATCATCAAGCATAGCTCTAGCCATTTGTTAAACTATCCTATTCATTCTTTCTGCTACTCCATTTTGTTGTGGAGTGCCAACAACAGTAAACTGTCTTTTTATGCCATGTTGTTTACAAAATTCAAGGAATTCATCTGAAGTATATTCTCCTCCTCGATCATATCTAAGACACTTTATTTTTAGATCTAATTCATTTTCAACCAGAGCTTTGAAATTCTGAAATTTCTCAAATGCTTCATCTTTGTGTTTAAGCAACCCAATCCAACACATTCTAGAGAAATCATCAATAAACAAGATATAGTATTGTTCACCACGTGGTGACTTTTTCCTCATAGGTCCACATATGTCAGTATGAATGAGTTCAAGAGGCTTATTTGATGATCCTTCCTTGGCATTAAACTGTACTCTGGTCTGTTTACCAAATTGGCAAGACTTGCATATGATATTTTCAGGTAGAGTAATATTGGGAAGATCACGGACAGCTTTAATTCTGCTTGATTTGTTGATCTGAGAGAAGCTCAGATGCCCCAACCTTCTATGCCATAGCCATTTTTCTGAAGATTTACTCAAGTAAAATTTTTCTTTGCAGTTCTTCAATACATACAGGTTGCTTGGAGTTCTTTTTCCTTTAATAATTGTTTTACCTGTATCAAGATCACGTACCACACATTCTTTTGAACTAAAGACAACTTCAGTTCCTTGATCACACATTTGACTTACACTTAACAAGTTATGCCTTAATACATCCACATACATGACAACGTTAGCTTTCACCTTTTCTTTTAGAAACACAGACCCTTTTCCCTTAATTACCGCAGGAGTATCATTTCCAAAAATAACCTTCTTTTCCTTTTCTAAAGCACTATATGCAAGAAGTTTTTTTTTGTCACCTGTCATGTGTCTTGAGCATCTACTATCAATGTACCATTGATTTTCTTCAGCTTCTGCAAATAACGCTATGCCACAATTTTCAACCTGTAATTCCTTCTTTTTCCATACTTTGGAGCTTGAAGGAAAATGCTCTTTTGACTGAACTTTGCTCCTGCATTCAGATTCTTCATGGCCAAAGTTATTGCAATAAGCACATTCTACTTCATTTAGAAGAGGAAAAAAGTTGTTATAGGTATTCTTCTTTGTTTCAATATCAATCCTTTTCTTTCTTGCTTCTCTTGTCATGATGGTTTTATATGCAACGCATTGAATAGCTTTATGAACAAAATTGTGACATGAGAAACATTGTCCATTGAAGAAATTTTTGCGATCATGAAATCTTCTACCTGAATTTACCTATTGATTGGTGTTTCTTTGAAAGATATTCCTGTTAGTGTTCTTTGGATTGAGATGATCATCCTTTACCTGTAAAGATTCTGTATTCCCTTGCTGAGTGGAAGAATGTTGTAAACCAGTTGTAGCTGCTTTTAGATAATTTGGTGCTGAAGCCTGAGAAGATTCTCCAGTATATCCAAGACCTGTCTTTATAAGAGGAGAACGTTGTATGTTGATAATCTCATCCAAGGTTTCATATCCTTTAGCAAATCTAAGATTCAAAGTCTTTACTTTCTCAAGTTATTTTCTTAGACTTACCACTTCACATTCTAATTTCTCATTGTGTTTCTTCTCTTCTTCAATCTGATTTTTCAGAGTCTCTATGATTATTTTACTCTCTTCTAAGCATATTTTGAGTTGATTGTTTTCATCAAGAAAATCATTGTCCTCTAGAGCATCCATAAAAGTATCATTTTCCTCTCTATATTCTTTTTCAAATGCCATGAGAAGTCTAAGATTGTGTTCACATTCTTCCTCACTATCAGATAACCCATCACTATCTTCATGAGTATAGTAACTTTTTCTAGTGCTAGGCCGGTTCTTATTCCTTCTTGCTACTTCCTTTCCTTTTGCAGATGTCTCTTTATAAGGACACTTAGCAGCATAATGCCCAACTCTTCCACAATCAAAACATTTGAAAGTAAGCTTACCTCTGAACCGTCCTGTGCCAAGTTGAAGTTTCTTTACAAAATTTACCTCATCTTCTTCTGAGATATATCCTGATCCTTCTGCTTCTTGTACTTCTTTTCCTTTTGTAGAAGCTCTAAAGATAACTTCTTTGACTTCAGATGGTCCTCCTTTTCTCATTTCATATGCAGTTAATATGCCATGAAGTTGCACCACAATAAGATTTTGAAGATCCTGTTTTTCTTCAAGAGCAGAGACTTTTGACTCAAAATTTTCCATTAGAGATATTAAAATTTTCTCAACCAAAGTAGATTCGATTATTGTTTCTCCCAGATTTCTCATATGATTTACAACATCGTCAAGACGTAAAAATAAACTGGCAATACTATCATCACTATGCATCTTCAAATTTTCATATTCAATTCTGAGAGTTTGGATTTTTGCACTTTTTACCTTTGCATCACCTTCATAACTTAGAATGATTCTGTCCCATATTTCCTTTGCTGTATTTAGCTGCATGACTTTGACAAATTCAGATTCAGTTAGACTTCCCGTTAGAGCATTGACCGCCTTTGCATTTGATTCATAATTCTTCCTTTCCGTCGGATCTGTTGGTACTGCGGCTGGATATTGATATCCTCCTTCAACAATGGCCCATACATCTGCTCCCAGGGACTGAAGATAGGATCTCATCCTTTTTTTCCAAAAGATTAAATTATTTCTGTTAAAGAGAGGAGGCCTGATAGATGCTATTCCTTCTTGATTGCTCATCTTGCTTGATCTTCCTTCTAGCGGCTAAGCTTTTTCAGAAGGACCTGCTCCGATTCCAATTGTTGGGAAAAAATACTGAGAGGGGGGGTGAATCAGTATTTAGTGCTGACTAAAATTTAGTTACTTTTTCTTTCTTTTAAACCCATACGCTACTTTACTGAACACAACTCGTGTATATACGCAGATATCCTTAAGAAAACTTGCGTATGTCCAGAGATCTAATCATGCATTTAATTCTTAACTTAGATTATTGCATCATTCATTCATCAGATGTTTAGTAAGCAGTAAATAGGTGCAGTAAGAGTAAATCGTCACACATAAGCAACGCACATGAACACCAGGATTTAAGGTGGAAACCCAATTCGGGAGAAAACCACCGCTGCCGTCATCTCAGTCTTCAATATTTATTATATAAAGAAAACTTCTTACAACCATGTATTGGCGTAGACTCATACCAGCATGCAGACACCCACCTGCAGAAGGCCACAACCTTCTCTCGTTTACCAACCTCTTCTGGAAGGGAGCTACAACCCCCTGCTCTCATTTACCAGCCTCTCCTGGAAGGGAGCTACTACCCCCTGCTCTCGTTTACCAGCTACCACTGGAAGGGAGCTACTACCCCCTCACGGAAGGCTTCGACCCTCAGCACCACTGTAGACCACGTTTCATCAATTTTCAAACTAGATCAAACAGCTTCAACACAATCCTTCACTTATCAACAAACATCTTTTGCCTAATACTTCAAACAGAACAGTGTGACCACTGTAACCAGAATATCAGATATAACCCAGACTTCAGAATAGATATGCAGAAGTAAACTCAACCCAGATCATTCATTGATTCAAATATCATACGCTACTTTTATTCATTGAAGTCGTGTGTATACGCGCTTTTCTGCTCCCTAACCTACGTATGACTCAGTGCATAGTAACTTTGTATACGCGATTTTTCTTCACCATTTCCGCGCATGCACGTGCTTTCCTTTTCACCAACTAGCGTATTCTTCTGTGTATGCTTTCTTTCAGAATTAGTTCAGACTCATATTCAGATCTGAAATCAGATTTCTGTTTCAGAAAATCTATCAACCATGCAGAGTTGTTTATACAGTCATTATTCCTTCATCAATTTAGTCATTGAATCATCAAACAAGTTGATCTTTAATCAACATAATTAGCAGCACAATCAACATTCAAATAACCCAGATCTTTATGAATACATCCTTGACAGATAGCAGTAAAACAACATAACAGATCAGACATTTCATTCCACACACTTCAGCAAAACCCTAGATTCCATACGCGCTTTTACTTCACTGAACCTGCGTATATACGCGCTTTCACAGAGACAAACCTGCGTATACTTTAGTGCATTTTATTCTTCAGAAACCCTGACTGCCATAAGCGCTTTTCTTCAAGAGGACCCGCGTATATACGTGCTTTTACCGAGACAAACTAGCGTATAGATTTATAAAAGATAAACTTTCCAGAACAGTCCAGATCTATAAACTTACCCAGATTTCTTCAATTTCTTCATCAAACTTGTGCCAGGTCTTCATCATTTATTTTTAGATCATCCTAGAGATTCATCATTTCTAGATCTAGAGATCTTGAACCTTCATCATATCCATAGGTGCATCATAGATTTAGATCTATCAATTAAGAGTAGAGTTCAACCATGCAGATATAATTCAGAGTGAAGTATTCATTAAAACCCAAACATATGCACTCCCTTGCACTATGATTTTCTTCTCCTTATATAGATTTAGCCTTTTTCAATACCATGAGCCAAAACCACACAACTTCCGATGGTATTCTTGGACGGGATCAAATAGATAATCCAACGCTCAATACTGTGGGTCAATACCATGGTAATGTCCCTTAGTTTTAGAAATTTAGAGCGCAAATAGGCATACGCTACTTGGTACGTACTTTTCCGCGTACATACGCTACTTTGCCTTTACAAACCCGCGTATGCTTTGTGACATACCATTTTAATCATTTCTCTGGCCCTTACAGGAATTCCTTTCTCCATTACATCTGCACTGCTCTGTGGATACATCAGATTTACATCATTAACAAATATAAAAAGTCAGTTTCCATCAAGGACAACTTCATCAAGTAGGTTGCCATCAACTTTATCAAGTAGGTTGCCATCAAGGACAACACTCTGCATCATATTACCAACAATATCCTTGTGCTTTCACATATGATTTCATATGTCCACTCCACAACACATATTTCTATCCATTAAATACTGAGAATGCATTCTTTTTGCAATCCATGATATCCCTTCCAATAGTTAGACTACCTGTAAAGGAAGCAAATCTAATACCAATAGTTGGAAATACTGAGAGGGGGAGTGAATCAATATTTTAATTCAATTATTTAATTTTTAATATTTTAGAGAATTAATAAACATTAGCATCAAATTAAATCATGAATGAACAACACCATTAAAAAATGCACAATATCAAAGAAAATAGACACAAGCTTTTTAGGTGGGAACCCTTCCGAGAGAAAAACTACGGAATGCTTCTTAATATAGGTATTCAAAATTAACATCAATA
The DNA here is from genome assembly GCA_034641835.2 of Pinus albicaulis. NCBI lineage: Eukaryota > Viridiplantae > Streptophyta > Pinopsida > Pinales > Pinaceae > Pinus > Pinus albicaulis. Next base: position 108,380 of record JAXQQM020070090.1, read on the forward strand.
GGAATCTCCAACTCGCTAATTTACCAGCTCCAACTGGAAGAATGTTTCAATTCCCTAGTTTTGTTAGATTTTTCTGAAAGGATTCTCCAACATCATGTTTTACCATCTCCAACTAGAACGATTCTCCAATGCCTTGGTTTTATTGGCCATGATTGAAAGGATGCATCAACACCCTGCATAGGATCCAACCTGCCCTTACACCACCCTTCCACGTTGAATTTTTCTCAGGATCCAACTTAAAAAATACTTCAATATCCTACCTTTCACCACCCCACCACCCTATTCAACAAGCATACCACATTTCACAATTTTCAAAATGGATCCACTTGTGCTTAATAAGAATACAAAACAAATTGCAACACAACCTTTTATCAACAATCAACTCTACTTCCTCTCAACATGTACATCAATTATAAACCTTAACTGCTTCAATTAACACTATCAAACCTTAATAGAGGTATCCATCAACTTTTGACAATGTCATATAATAATGGAAATAGTATAATTACATTATATATCGAACTCAGTTTCTAATCAATGACATGTAAATAAGACAACTTCAATAGGTTTGTGTACAATCAATAATCAATTATACAAGGTAGATCCTTTGGAATTATGATGTAAGTTATATATCTTCCTACTTCAACATACACTTCTCTGGGAATTCTTTTAATCAAATCTCACAATAATTTTCATACCTCAAATACTATTGATCCAAAAAATGAACTAATAAATATGTCACTAACTTATTTTGCTAAGATTTCTTAAAAATTCACTCTATAAATTTGAGAAGCCTTTAATCTACATTTGAGTATATCGTTGATGTGTATTTCAGTTGTAAAATCAATTTCCTATTTATAGGCCACAACCTTCTCTCGTTTACCAGCCTCTCCTGGAAGGGAGCTACAACCCCCTGCTCTCATTTACCAGCCTCTCCTGGAAGGGAGCTACTACCCCCTGCTCTCGTTTACCAGCTGCCACTGGAAGGGAGCTACTACCCCCTCACTGAAGGCTTCGACCCTCAGCACCACTGTAGACCACGTTTCATCAATTTTCAAACTACATCAAACAGCTCCAACACAATCCTTCACTTATCAACAAACATACTTTGCCCAATACTTCAAACAGAACAGTGCGACCACTGTAACCAGAATATCAGATATAACCCAGACTTCAGAATAGATATGCATAAGTAAACTCAACCCAGATCATTCATTGATTCAAATATCATACGCTACTTTTATTCACCGAAGTCGTATGTATACGCGCTTTTCTGCTCACCAACCTGCGTATGACTCAGTGCATAGTAACTTTGTATACGCGATTTTTCTTCACCATTTCCGCGTATGCACGTGCTTTCCTTTTCACCAACTAGCGTATTCTTCTGTGTATGCTTTCTTTCAGAATTAGTTCAGACTCATATTCAGAACTGAAATCAGATTTCTGTTTCAGACAATCTATCAACCATGTAGAGCTGTTTATACAGTCATTCTTCCTTCATCAATTTAGTCATTGAATCATCAAACAAGTTGATCTTTAATCAACATAATTAGCAGCACAATAAACATTCAAACAACCCAGATATGTATGAATACATTCTTGACAGATAATAGTAAAACAGCATAACAGATCAGACATTTCATTCCACACACTTCAGCAAAACCTTAGATTCCATACGCGCTTTTACTTCACTGAACCTGCGTATATACGCGCTTTCACAGAGACCAACCTGTGTATACTTTAATGCATTTTATTCTTCAGAAACCCTAACTGCCATACGCGCTTTTCTTCAAGCAGACCCGCGTATATACGCGCTTTTACTGAGACAAACTAGCGTATAGATTTATAAAAGATAAACTTTGCAGAACAGTCCAGATCTATAAAATTACCCAGATTTCTTCAATTTCTTCATCAGACTTGCGCCAGGTCTTCATCATTTCTTTTTAGATCATCCTATAGATTCATCATTTCTAGATCTCGAGATCTTGAACCTTCATCATATCCATAAGTGCATCATAGATTCAGATCTATCAATTAAGAGCAGAGTTCAACCATGCAGATATACTTCAGAGTGAAGTATTCATTAAAACCCAGACATATGCACTCCCTTGCACTATGATCTTCTTCTACTTATATAGATTTAGCCTTTGTCAATACCATGAGCCAAAACCACACAACTTCCGATGATATTCCTGGACGGGATCAAATATATAATCTAGCACTCAATACTGTGGGTCAATACCATGGTAATGTCCCTTGGTTTTAGAAATTTAGAGCACAAATAGGCATACTCTACTTGGTACGTAATTTTCAGCGTACATACGCTACTTTGCCTTTACAAACCCACGTATGCTTTGTGACATACCATTTTAATCATTGCTCTGGCCCTTACAGGAATTCATTTCTCCATTACATCTGCACTTCTCTGTAGATACATCAGATTTACATCATTAACAAATAGGACAAGTCAGTTTCCATCAAGGAAAACTTCATCAAGTAGGTTGCCATCAACTTTATCAAGTAGGTTGCCATCAAGGACAACACTCTGCATCATATTGCCAACAATCTCCCCCTTTGGACTTGATGGCAACCATGATGGTGTTTGATCACAACAAAAGATAGATACATTGATTATAACCATTATTCAAACACCATGATACTCTCCTCCTATTCAAACACCATGATACTCTCCCCCTTTGACATCAAGGGCAAAGGGTGGATCAAAACCAAAACAAGGTTTTTCTTCTCTTGTAGAAATAAGAGCTCTGTAGATCTGATGTGCACTGAAGTTACCATGCTCCCCCTGAGTTCATGCTGAATCTTCAAACATATTTTTCAATGAAGTACATGACTCTATGACCTTTCCTATCACCAAGGACTCATACTTTCATCAAAGATCCAACCAAGTGGATTTACATATATGACTCAAGTACCCAACCAAGTGGGTTTACACATTTGATCAAGTCCTTACATTACAATTTTACATCATAGGTCTCAACATGACCTTTTCATCAAATTACAACAATGACCTTTTGTAACAAATACCAAAAAGACCTCAAGAGAGAGATCATATTTCAGAACCATCATAATGCCAACCATGCATTATTCTCAGCAAGGCTAATGCTCCCCCTGAACCTGTACACCTGTTCTTGAGCCATTTCACTCCTTCATCTCCCCCTTAGCTTGTGCATCCTGAACACTTTCAACAGCAAATCATCAAGGCATCTTCATCAAATATCAGAGAATGAAATAGAAATATGAGAGCTGAAACATCACCAGAGATACCCAATAGCACCATAGCTGTGCTGAAGAATGCTGACCCCAAAAATTTGTCATCACACACCCATACGCAGTTTTCTTTGCATAAACTCGCGTATATACGCGACTGTATTTTAGGAAATCCGTGTATCCAATTTAATCTTCTGCATTTAAGCAGATCTGATCTTCTGCATGGCAGAGACTACTCCCAGCTTCTGTCTGAGATATTCGAACGCTTCCCTAGGTAGAGGTTTGGTAAATATATCAACAACTTGTTCTTTGGAGGGAACATACTCCAACTTCACCTTTTGTTCAAGCACTTGTTCACGTAAGAAGTGATACTAGATGGGAATGTGCTTGGTCTTGGAATGCATAACAGGATTCTTTGAGATACTGATGGCACTTGTATTATCACACATAATGGAGATAGGAGGTGAACATTTGATTTCAAAGTCTTGTAAGGTTTGCATCATCCAAAGAAGTTGAGTGCAACATGATGCTGCAGCCACATATTCTTCTTCTGATATAGATAAGGCAATAGAGTTTTGCTTCTTGCTGAACCAAGATACTAACCGGGGCCCCATATAGAATGCACCACCACTAGTGCTTTTCCGATCATCAACATTTCCAGCCCAATTTGCATCAGTGTAAGCATGAAGAGTGAGATCAGCATTCTTTGGATACCATAGTCCAAATTCTGGAGTTCCTTGTAGATATTTGAATATTATTTTGACAGCCTGAAGATGAGACTCTTTTGGATTAGCTTGGAAACGTCCAACAATCCCAACTGCATGCATAGTGTCTGGTCTAGTCCCAATGAGATAAAGTAGACTTCCTATCATAGATCTGTATTCTGGTTGATTTACCGTGGGAGAATCATCATGAGAACTGAGATTACATCCGATTATCATTGGTGTACTTACAGGTTTGCACTCTTCCATGCCATACTTCTTCAGAATTTGCTTAAGATATTTTTCTTGTGATAAGAATATGCCATCTGTTGCTTGATGCACTTGCAAGCCAAGAAAGAATGTTAGTTCCCCAAGTAAAGACATTTCAAATTCTTGTTGCATAACAAAAGCAAATTTCTGACTCATAGACTCTTCATTACTTCCAAAAATGATATCATCAACATATACAACTACAATCAATAGTTTATCATTTTCAGTTTTTGTGTATAATTTGCTATCAGCAGACCCCTTTGAAAATCCTTGTTGATGAAGATATTTGTCAAGACGATAGTACCATGCCCTTGGAGCTTGTTTGAGACCATATAGAGCCTTTTTAAGTCTAAAAACAAGTTTTTCATCATTTCCCAAAATGAATCCTTCTGGTTGTTCTATATAAACTTCTTCTTCTAGATCACCATTGAGAAATGTCGATTTAACATCCATTTGATAAACCTTGATTTGTTGGAAGCTTGAAAAAGCAAGAAACATTCTTATGGCTTTAAGTCTAGCTACAGGAGAAAAAATTTCTTCAAAGTCTATACCTTCTTGTTGAGCATACCCCTTGCAAACAAGCCTAGCTTTATTTCTTATAACATCCCCATTCTCATTTAACTTGTTTTTGAATATCCATTTAGTTCCAATGACATTTTTGTCATGAGGTCTTGGTACTAATTCCCAAGTGTGACTCTTTTCAATTTGATCAAGCTCTTCATTCATGGCTTGAATCCAACATTCATCTTTGCTAGCTTGATTGACATTGTGTGGTTCAATAGTGGATAGAAATACCAGATAGCTAGAAGATCCCACAAGAGTCCTTCTTGTTTGTACACCTGATCCCTTATCTCCCAAAATTTGAGATTCTGGATGATTCTTTTGAACATATCTGGATGGAGTTTTTTCAGATAAATCATCTTCAGGTTCTTCATTGGGTTCACTGTCTATATCATTGCTATTTGATGTATAAGGACATATGTCACCATTGTCTTCATTTTTTGTTTGTTTTTCTTCTTTTGGGGCTACAGGAGACTCATCAATAACAACATCAATACATTCAACAATATTCCGAAGTCTTTTATTGTAACATTTATATGCTCTATTCCGAGAGGAGTAACCAAGAAGTATTCCTTCATCTGCTCTGGGTTCAAACTTGCCAAGTTTTTCATCATTATTTTTGATAAAACATCTGCTTCCAAAAACTCTAAAATGCTTCATAGTGGGAGGCTTACCATACCAGAGTTCATATGGAGTTTTTTCACTATTTACACGAACATGTGCCTTGTTAAGAATATTTACCACTGTATGTGCTGCTACTCCCCAAAATGTGTCAGGTGTTCCGGAATCATCAAGCATAGCTCTAGCCATTTGTTGAACTGTTCTATTCATTCTTTCTGCTACGCCATTTTGTTGTGGAGTGCCGGCTACAGTAAACTGTCTTTTTATGCCATGTTGTTTACAAAATTCAAGTAATTCATCTGAAGTATATTCTCCTCCTCGATAAGATCTAAGACACTTTATTTTTAGATCTAATTCATTTTCAAACAGAGCTTTGAAATTCTGAAATTTCTCAAATGCTTCATCTTTGTGTTTAAGCAACCCAATCCAACACATTCTAGAGAAATAATCAATAAACAAGATATAGTATTGTTCACCACGTGGTGACTTTTTCCTCATAGGTCCACATATGTCAGTATGAATGAGTTCAAGAGGCTTATTTGATGATCCTTCCTTGGCATTAAACTGTACTCTAGTCTGTTTACCAAATTGGAAAGACTTGCATATGATATTTTCAGGTAGAGTAATATTGGGAAGATCACGGACAACTTTAAGTCTGCTTGATTTGTTGATCTGAGAGAAGCTCAGATGCCCCAACCTTCTATGCCATAGCCATTTTTCTGAAGATTTACTCAAGTAACATTGATCTTTGCAGTTCTTCAATACATACAGGTTGCTTGGAGTTCTTTTTCCTTTTATAATTGTTTTACTTGTATCAAGATCACGTACCACACATTCTTTTGAACTAAAGACAACTTTAGCTCCTTGATCACACATTTGACTTACACTTAACAATTTATGCCTTAATCCATCCACATACATGACATCGTTAGCTTTCACCTTTTCTTTTAGAAACATAGACCCTTTTCCCTTAATTACCGCAGGAGTATCATTTCCAAATGTAACCTTCTTTTCCTTTTCTAGAGCACTATATGCAAGAAGTTTGTTTTTGTCACCTGTCATGTGTCTTGAGCATCCACTATCAATTTACCATTGATTTTCTTCACCTTCTGCAAATAACGCTATGCCACAATTTTCAACCTGTAATTCCTTCTTTTTCCATACTTTGGAGCTTGAAGGAAAATGCTCTTTTGAATAAACTTTGCTCCTGCATTCAGATTCTTCATGGCCAAAGTTATTGCAATAAGCACATTCTACTTCATTTAGAAGAGGAGAAAAGTTGTTATAGGTGTTCTTCTTTGTTTCAATATCAATCCTTTTCTTTCTTGCTTTTCTTGTCATGATGGTTTTATATGCAACGCATTGAACAGCTTTATGACCAAAATTGTGACATGAGAAACATTTTGCATTAAAGAAATTTCTGCGACCATGAAATCTTCTACCTGAATTTACCTGTTGATTGGTGTTTCTTTGAAAGATATTCCTGTTAGTGTTCTTTGGATTGAGATGATCATGCTTTATCTGTAAAGATTCTTTATTCCCTTGCTGAGTGGCAGAATGATGTAAACCAGTTGTAGTTGCTTTTAGATAATTTGGTGCTGAAGCCTCAGAAGATTCTCCAGTATATCCAAGACCTGTCTTTATAAGAGGAGAACGTTGTACGTTGATAATCTCATCCAAGGTTTCAGATCCTTTAGCAAATATAATATTCAGAGTCTTTACTTTCTCAAGTTCTTTTCTTAGACTTACCACTTCACATTCTAATTTCTCATTGTGTTTCTTCTCTTCTTCAATCTGATTTTTCAGAGTCTCTATGATTATTTTACTTTCTTCTAAGCATATTTTGAGTTGATTGTTTTCATCAAGAAAATCATTGTCCTCTAGAGCATCCATAAAAGTATCCTTTTTCTTCTCTAGATTCTTTTTCAAATGCCATGAGAAGTCTAAGATCTTATTCACATTCTTCCTCATTATCAGATAACCCATCACTATCTTCATGAGTGTAGTAACTTTTTCTAGTGCTAGACCGGTTCTTATTCCTTCTTGCTACTTCCTTCCCTTTTGCAGATGTCTCTTTATAAGGACACTTAGCAGCATAAGGACCAACTCTTCCACAATCAAAAAATTTGAAAGGAAGCTTACCTCTGAACCGTCTTGTGCCAAGTTGAAGTTTCTTTACAAAATTTACCTCATCTTCTTCTGAGATATATCCTGATCCTTCTGCTTCTTGTAGAAGCTATAAAGATAGCTTCTTTGACTTCAGATGGTCCTCCTTTTCTCATTTCATATGTAGTTAATATGCCATGAAGTTTCACCACAGTAAGATTTTGAAGATCATGTTTTTCTTCAAGAGCAGAGACTTTTGACTCAAAATTTTCCGTTAGAGATCTTAAAATTTTCTCAACTAAAGTAGATTCGGTTATTGTTTCTCCCAGATTTCTCATATGATTTACAACATCATCAAGACGTAAAAATAAACTGGCAATAATCTCATCACTATGCATCTTCAAATTTTCATATTCAATTATGAGAGTTTGGATTTTTGCACTTTTTACCTTTGCATCACCTTCATAACTTAGAATGATTATGTCCCATATTTCCTTTGTTGTATTCAGCTGCATGACTTTGAAAAATTCAGATTCAGTTAGACTTCCCGTTAGAGCATTGACCGCCTTTGCATTTGATTCATAATTCTTCCTTTCCATCGGATCTGTTGGTACTGCGGCTGGATATTGATATCCTCCTTCAACAATGGCCCATACATCTGCTCCCAGGGACTGAGGATAGGATCTCATCCTTGTTTTCCAGAAGATTAAATTATTTTCGTTAAAGAGAGGAGGCCTGATAGATGCTATTCCTTCTTGATTGCTCATCTTGCTTGATCTTCCTTCTAGCGGCTAAGCTTTTTCAGAAGGACCTGCTCCGATTCCAATTGTTGGGAAAAAATACTGAGAGGGGGGTTGAATCAGTATTTAGTGCTGACTGAATTTTTTTTACTTTTTCTTGCTTTTAAACCCATACACTACTTTACTGAACACAACTCGCGTATATACACAGATATCCTTAAGAAAACTTGCGTATGTCCAGAGATCTAATCATGCATTTAATTCTTAACTTAGATTATTGCATCATTCATTCATAAGATGTTTAGTAAGCAGTAAATAGGTGCAGTAAGAATAAATCATCACACATAAGCAACAAACATGAACACCAGGATTTAAGGTGGAAACCCAATTCGGGAGAAAACCACCGCTGTCGTCGTCTCAGTCTTCAATATTTATTATATAAAGAAAACTTCTTACAATCATGTACTGGCGCAGACTCATACCAGCACGCAGGCACCCACCTGCAGAAGGCTACAAACTTCTCTCGTTTACCAGCCACTCCTGGAAGGGAGCTACAACCCCCTGCTCTCATTTACCAGCCTCTCCTGGAAGGGAGCTACTACCCCCTGCTCTCATTTACCAGCTACCACTGGAAGGGAGCTACTACCCCCTCACTGAAGGCTTCGACCCTCAGCACTACTGCAGACCACGTTTCATCAATTTTCATACTGGATCAAATAGCTTCAACACAACCCTTCACTTAACATCAACAAACATAATTTGCTCAATACTCAAACAGAACAGTGAGACCACTGTAACCAGAATATCAGAAATAACCCAGACTTCAGAATAGATATGCAGATGTAAACTCAACCCTGAACATTCATTGAATCAAATATC